>VZTT01039549.1:54241-80004 GCA_013400855.1 Buphagus erythrorhynchus | reverse complement strand
ATACAAATGGTCACTGACTTCATTATAGAACTCTTTGGCAACAACTTTTCCAGACTCATGCTAAGCCTTGAGAGAGAAACGTTTCAGCACAGAACCACTTCATCATTTATATGAATGAAAATGAGTGCAAACAGAATGCTGAGATGGCTTTAAGATCACCTCTTTTTTCTTGTACAGAATACCCACTATAATTACATTTTACTTGTCAGTTCATAAATTTTGCTTATTACAAAATGGGCATTATTGATTGCTTTTTAAAAGTACTAAAACTAAGCTAAGAGCAGTAGATCTCTCAGCAAATTCAAAACATACTATCTTCCAAACTAATCACTGGCAAAGGGACTGTGGAAAAACTATCTAAGTTTATTGTGAGCCTAATGCAAAAAATTACCATGAGTTTTAGGTTAGTAACTTGGCTTTGAGTTTAGCATGTTTTAAGCCACAATGAAGAAAAAAAAAAATAGATAAACTTATTTGGCAAAGCCAGACACTTTTAAAGCCAACATCCTGTAATTGTTTCCTCATTCAGCCCGGCAGCTTAAACAAGAAGAAAAGAGAAAGAAGAAAGGCAAGGAAAAAAAGAAAGGAGAGAGAAAAGGAGAAGGGAAAGGAGAGGGGGAAATGGAAAACATCTTGAGAAAGAAAAAAATGGAAGGGAACAGAGAAATCAAGGTGATTATCTCATTTATAGTAAATCAATATATAAACTGCATATTTGCTCCTTTTTTACCCCTTTGAGGTAGCATGTAACAAAATGAAATTATGTGAGCTCACTATTCTTGTGGTATAAAGCCTGAATTCAAAATGTTCTTGGTCTGAACTAGTGCAAACAGTGAATATTTTAACACAGTTGACCCCAGCAATGCAGAAGAGTGAGAGCAGGCAGCCTAAGAGGACTCAGCCTCTTTGGGATCAGTTGATTAAACATCTCCAAGTGAGATTAATACACACTGGGAATTTCCTTATTTAGAACCAGTAAAAAATAAAAGTGATCAGAAGGAATTTAGAGCTGCCATTCTCATTAAAATAAGGCCAGGGGCTGACAGCTACAAGTAGTTATAAGAAAAGAGAGGGGAAATCTGACAAAGAAGAAATTAACATTTCTTATTGGATTAAAGATAAACATTCTCTGAGAATTCTCAAACTTTTACCTCTTTTACTGCTGTTTTGTTGCCAGTCCTGAACTAATGTTGAAAAAAGAGCCTAAGAGGTAGCTACTGATCTGGCTGGGAAACAATGTCCTATTCAAAGTTAGTATCTGTTCTAAGCATCAAGCAACAAAATTAACTGTCCTCTGTATCCTGGGGTAAAAGAGAACATTCATGTCAATGTCAAGCCAGGAAAGCAATTTTGTATTAACCTATGAAGTTAAGAAAATAGAATACACAAAAGTATTTTTAAAGTGTATGTAATTTAAAAACCTTCTAACTATCTTAACAGTGCACTTGGCTACAATTGTCTTTTGCAGGCAGAGGTAGATTTATTTTTTTTCCCCTGCAGTTTAAAACCCAGGGATGGGGCTGTAGTCCATCAAGAAATTATCACATCGAACTGAATGCCACTGTGCAAGTAGGAAATGAAGTTTGTCAGTGTGCAGAAAATGGCCAGATAGTCAGGTGTGACCCAGCAGGTCCAGACAGGGAGGATGTGACCAGGGCAGCTGCTTTGTGGAGCCACTGACACATGGTCCCAGTGTCACCTGAGTGACAGCTGCAAAAGCCTCTGCCAACCAAGCTTTTAGAGACACCAGGGCAAATTCTGTGCCATGATCCATGAAAATATCCATCTTTACTGCAAGAGCAAAGCATATGCAAAGTGTGTTTGCAGCACCAGTCAGAGGAAGGAAAGGAAAGGAAAGGAAAGGAAAGGAAAGGAAAGGAAAGGAAAGGAAAGGAAGAGAAGACTTGGGCTCACACTGTTGGTCTTTTCACCATCCTGGTGATATAAAATACTGAGGTATTTTGAGGTATAAAATATAATACTGAGGTACTCTAGGAGGCAACAGGTAGCTCTGTAACAAAGGTAAATGATCTGCTAATACACCAGAACAAGAGATAAACTTTCCATATTTTCCATGCTGCCAATCTGAGAACAGAAAATGACTTTTCAGTAAGAAGGTTGTCTCATGATACATCAGGAATAATGCACCTGGACCAAGAACAAGGACTGCCCCACAAAGGAGCAGCAGGAATATGCTGGGACACAGGTCCCAGGGCTGGGCATCTTGGTCCATTGTGTGCCTGAATTTCCTTTCCCTGGCAGCCCAGGCACAGTGGACAGGAATTCAGGTGTGCCCAGAGGGCTCTGGAGATCTGTCCTTCCCTTCTCCCTCAGCTCCCAGGGGAGCAGGGCTGGTTAGAGCAGAGGAAATCAGCCTTGCCAGCCACTCTGGGCACTTTTGTGCCCTGTGAAGCCCCTTCAGCTACAGAGTGGCAGCCAAACCAAAATGGAATTTGCTTTTTGTGCACTTTGGGGCACCAGACCAGGGCAAAGGCAGACTGCTGATACATCTGCCTCCTTAAGAAAGATGGAAGATCCAACTGATTCTGTCCATTTTTTTTATTAATATTGTTATCTTCCCCTAAATATTTGTGGGTACCAGCATAGAAGTCTTAGAGATCTGTAGATGCTCCAAAGACTTTCACCATCATCTTAAACACTGCGTTTCTCATTTTCCAGCCACCTGGTGTCATTCACAGGTATGCTAAAAGCCCTTGAAATGAGACCTGCAGCTTTAATTCTTTCAGTGTTCTACTCTGAAGAATATCCAATTTTCCCAGTCTAGACATATTCAGCCCTTCCAGTTTTAGTTCAACCTTTGCTAAATTAATTTCCATTTCCACATTATTATTCCTGAGCTATTTGGCTTTTTTCTCTGTATTAAGCAGGTTCCTTCTTATTGTTGTTACTACCAATTTGATAAAACTTGTTACAACTTCATTGTTTCTGGCTTGGTTAAAATAGAATATATTCATACAGTGAAATAGCTATGTGAAGTCAGCACATTAATCCTATGATTTGCATAGTATCTTATGCCATTGCCAAATTATGTAATAAACAAAGATCCTCTGTTCTTTACCCGTGTTGAAAACTGAAAACCTTTTGTATGTCATCCACAGCCTCCTTCCACAAAAGTTTTCCAGCGCACATTTACAAGGTGTGATATGCTAGCTTGTGTTCCAGTAGAGAGGATTAGTAGAACCAGCTATGCTATATTTCATTACAGAGCTGATAACCTCAGAGGGCTCATCTGTAAAAAAAATTTATCTTGTAAGTAAATTCCACAAAGAGCACCAAGGAAAGAAATACCAGGTCATGCCAAATTTGGCAACTGACTAAAAAAAGAATACAAATACTTGATGGTAAAAACCCCTGATATCTAGGAAAATAACTCCTCTCACAAAAGAAAAGATCTGCTTGCTTTATTTGAGGATGTTCTTTAAAAAGGAGCCTGTTCTTAACTGAGAATAGAGTTGTGTAACTGGCAATCTAAGCATTGGCCTCTGGACAAGCAAAACAAAAATTGCAGAAATTGTTAAATCTGTGGATTTATATCATTAAGATTTGAAGTCAGAAGTCAGAGATGGACATACTGATCTGCAAAGAGGTAGAGTATGGACCAGGAAAAAAACAATAGCAAACACCAAGCCAAAAAGAGTGTGATGTCATCAAGCTGTCTAAGAAGGTTTGTAGGATTTTCCATGGAACAGGATTGAATGCCAAGACTTAAAGCATTTTGTAAAACAATCCATGTTAACCCTCAAGCTGAACTAAAAATCCAGTAAATAAACTGATGAGAAAGGGATTTGGCTTGGCAGTAACTCTACTGCCCTTCTAGTAAAACAGAAATAATAATATCTCACAGAGGAAAACAAAAACCTTACTCGAGTGGATATTTTGATAGTTTGCTGCTACCCTTTAAAGTTGTCAGGCTAAATTTCTGGGAGATGGTGTGCTGTTCAAAAGGAATCAGTGTTCCACCATGACCAAATGCCTAAACTCTCTGGTAAATACTGGATTTGCTGCTTCAAGGGGTGTTGAGCCCAATTCCTATAGACTGGACTGGAATAAATAACATGATCTGGTCTGATTCATGGCTCCAGAACAGGCTCTGCTTGGAAGAGAGCACAGGAATAGCAGGGCTCAGTTCTCAGGCTGGTGAAAGGCTGTTCTGGTTGACAGCTTATGTTAACAGCTTCTGTGCTGGGAGTCTGGCAAAAGGCTTCAGGGAAGCTGTCTGTTTGCTTTCATTCATATTTTATATATGGTACATAGACACACAGAGAGCACTGCACATATTAGCTTGCAATTTTCTGTCACAGTCGTGGTCATCACCCTGTGTATGCAGCAGCCATGGCTAAGAAGGGCTAGTTCAGATTTATTTAATAGTCTCCACTCTCATGTTCTGGCAGGGACATCTGAGGAACATTACCTTACAATGTTAAGCAGTGCTCCCTCTCATACAGCAGATACCACTTCCAGTGCAAATACATGTGCTTACAAGTTTAATGTTAGCTGTCAGTAGGTACTCAAGCATGAAAAGTTAACATTTGCTTTCTATCAGGGTCCACGTGACCAGGGCTCAGTGGCTTGAGTGTTGGAGAAAAGCAAGCACAGAAGGTCCTTGACACCAGAGTAATAAAGCTTTTAAAATTAAAATAAAGCTTTACAGATGTTTTGGCATGTCCCCAATACAATTTAAAGAAAATAACAACAAAACCAAGCAAGAAGGCAGGTAGTTAAGCAATTAGGAATGTTTTTCAGTTGCACATCAGCTCAAGGCATACTCCTCTGGTAGCTGACTGAAAGCCAGGGATAGCTGAGGTTTCACACTGGGACACTGTGGACATTGCTCAGTAGCAGACCCACTAGAAAATGCAGAAGGATCCAAGGCTGGTTCTGTGCTTCCTTGCAACAGCAGAATTTTAGGAATATGTGAAAAACTGGGTGATCCCACGAGCATTCAAAAGTCCACATATATACCCAATATCAGATCCAATCTAATGTTTGAGCCACAGAAACCCAAAAATCCCCATGTTAAACCTGCTTTCTTTTTCAATAGCTCAGAAAGTTTTCATATTGAAAACTATCAAAAAAAGAAAGTGTTCCCTTCACAGACTGAAAGTAGAAGTTTTCAACATGTTTAAAATTCAATAATTAAAGATTCAATGCCAGTCAAGGTTAGACTGGCAGCAGAATGTAAAATGCAGGACTGTGAGCTGGCTACAAGTCCTCAAGTGAAAGTCTGAGAAGTTGTAGTGAGGAGTTATTTAAACATTAGCTCAGTAGTAGTGAAAAAATAAAAAAAGGAAATGAAAGGTTAGGAACGTTGGAGCTGAAATGTGATGGTCAATACCTCAAAGACAAATGGCAGCTGGGTGCAAGGGACACTGCTCAGGGGTTCCTGCCTGGGCTGAGATGTTCAGCATCCTCAGCAGCCCCTGGCACACACCGTGTGCTGCCACCAGCCCCGCAGGGGACACCACGCTGGAGGGCAGGGGACATTGTCCCTCCATTCAGGGACACAGCAACAACCTCAGGGAATGGGCCAGCTTGGGCCCCATGAGGCTGAGACACCCCATGCAAAAACAGAGCCTGGGAGAGGTGTGGGAAAGGTCTGGGAATGGTCTGGGAATGGTCTGGGAATGGTCTGGGGAAGGTCTGGGGAAGGTCTGGGAATGGTCTGGGGAAGGTCTGGGAATGGCAGAAATGAGCTCTGCAGGGCTCAGGGGTCAGTTTTGCAGACTGGTGTGCATCAGAAGGGTGTGCCAGCAGGGAAAGGGAACCCAGCACCTCAGAGGCTGCACCTGGAGCTCTCTGTCCTGCTGCTAAGAACTGGAACAGCCACCCAGAGTGCCTGTGCAATCTTTATCCCAAGAAGTTTTGACAAATCAGATGGAAAATGCCCTGAATAGTCTGATCTGACTTTGAGGTCAGCCCAGCCTTGAGCAGGAGGTTGGTTTGGATGGCTCCACGTGTCCCTTCCAAATGAACTTTTTCTGCAATTACATGCAGAGACAAGTGACAATGTTACAAATATCATTACCCCACCATTATTCATTCATTTACTTATTCCTCATTACAATGAGCCATTTGCCTCCCAGTCTTAAAAGGGGGTATTTATTTTAGAACTAAACTATTTCCTTCCATATATAAAGTGACTATATTAGATATTAGAACTCTTAAGCTTGAAAGACATAGTGCTTACAAGATAGTATGAGGTTCATCACCATGAGTGCCATGAAAAAAAGCAGACAGGAATAATTTATTCACTGTTTCCAAGTATGATAAACTACCAAAAAAAGCTAGAAAAACTAGGTTAGCAGTTGAGTGAATGCTAGATAGATAGACCCTTGGCATTAAGCAGTGCTGTCATGATAATATCCTGCAAGGTCACTAACCCTGTCCTGGCCATCCAAACAGAGCTCTGTAACTTCTGAGCTTTAGCCATCACTAAAAGGGATTAACTTTGTGGGAGATCCCAGTAGTGCACACACGTGCATGGCAGCTGGATAGCTCACAGAGAATCTGAGACACAAGCAGCATTTTCATTCCATGTTCTGTGATATCAGACTATATACTTTATTTACATAAATGTTTTTATAGAGCAGAAATACGTAGGAAATGTCAAACACCAGAAGGTGCAGCCACATGAATAAGCTTGATAGAGATGTGCTGATTTTAACAGAGATATCTATCTGAGCCACAGTTTAGATCAATAAACCCACCACTGCCTTACAGACTGCCACAGCAGGAGAAATCACCATAGAGGGTGTACCCTACAAACCTTTTAGATAAACAGATGATTAAACACATGAAGCAAGTCAAAATGATCACACCGAGTACTGGATGTATGCAAGAACAAAGCTCATGTCAGTTGTGTTGATCTACAGCTATTGCTGCTTTTATTTTACACCATAATGTGATCAGGTGAGGTTGTTTGTTATAGATAGATAGAGCTAACTATCATCAGCTAAAGATGCACTAATTAACTCAGTTTTATCTGTTCCAAAACTCTATTAATAATCAATTCCAAGATTTGGGCCAGGTTGGATGGAGCTCTGAGCAGCCTGGTCTGGTGGAAGGTGTCCCTGCCTATGGCAAGGGGTTGGAAGGAGATGATATTTATGGCCCCTTTCAACCCAAACAATTCTCTTTCAACCCAAACAATTTGTGAATAAGAAAGGAAAAGGGAAAAAAAATTAAAAAGAACAGAAGAGTGTACCTAAAATGGGCCATTTTCAATTTAAGCATCTTACCAATCACCCTTAACCATCCCAGCAATTCAGACAATGAGGATTTAGAGTCCTGCCCATTAAAAAAAAGTTTAAATGAGAGGTGCAAAACCGTGCCACAGTTCTTTTATATGTGAGACAGGGAGGCAATGCATGCGCTTTGCAGGAAAAAAAAAAAAAGGTATTGAAACCATGTACAGACGTTCACTGTTCTGCTTTAAGTGAGCAAAAGCTGCTACTGAGAATCAGTCATAAGTCTGGAAAACACCTTTACTTTATCTGTTAAAGCACTGACAACATAGGCACAGCTGGGGGCTGAACAGGGAGTGATTTCTCTGCTGTTGTTATATGGCAGCTGTGGTTATGCCAGCACTTATTTTTCAAGCACTCACGAGCCAGAGAATCACAATAGAGACAGAAATATTTTCTCCAACCTGAGACTAAGCTCAGTCTTTGGGTCCTGTCTCTTTCAGCATTTCTGGACAAACATGTGCCAAACTGGACGGTTATGCCTGTCTGAAAAGAAGATTTTTGCACTGAGAAGTTTCAAAGATTTTTATCTTGGAAAGAAACAATATAGTTCTGACATGAAATAGGGCCCTTGGCAGAGCACAAGCCCATAGTCTGCTCTACTATCTGTTAGCATTTCCAAAGAGAAGCCAGCAATCTACTTAAGCTACTGAGATTTCTACAAGCACAGTAATATTTTCTTCCCAAATCTTCCAAGAGGAATTCACAACCCAGGACAGACACAGAAATCTATTACTGGCAAAAAAAAGCCTCCTTTTTTTTTTTTTTTTTCTTTTAAACTGCCTGTGCAGAGATGTGCATGAACTCACATTTCTGCTCTATCAAACCTGTGTGTTGTCTCAGATTTTAGTAAATCAAGTAAGGTTTGACTTAATGTGAATAACAGCATAACTTCTGAGCCAGATATTAATTGAATAAGTTGTAATAAGCTGTAAATATTCCTGAAAAAAGTACATATGAGAAGCAAATAGCAAGAATTTATATTTACTGCATGTTGTGTGGCTTTGGCTTCTACCCTAGTTTGGTATAACTAGGAATTGCAATGGCCTTGTGTAGTCAACTCTGCTTCTGCAATGCCCTTTTATTCTCCAGGTTATCACACAGGAGAAATAAACCACAATAAAATAAAACACCATGCAAAATCCTCTCCTCTCTTCTTGAACTTTCTAAGAGGTGCTAAAAAAGACCCTGTTGAGTCTTTATCAAAACTACAGTGAGAGGGATGGCTAAAGTAAACAGGAATCTTTGCTTTTGTTGTCATTGTTCTGTGCCTTTTTGCATGGGAGGACATTGCATCTACTGGCTCACATGTGAGCTTGCTGTTTTTTTTCCTAGCCCATAGGTGCTGCTTCTTTTTACCTTCCTCTGATCTTAATTGTGGCTCTGAGCAGTCCATGGTATGCCCAGCCAGCCCTGCAATTTCTGACAATCATCAAAAAATTTAGAAGTGTACAAATGTGTGTTTGTTGTGATCCCAGCATTGATGGGCTGTGAATTTCATTCACAATAAACAGGAGCAGGAACAAATAATAACCAGCCATGCAACGCTACAGAAACTAGAGGAATTCAGGGATAGAAGCCAAACTGATGCCACACACCCTTTGTCCAAAAAGGGAGTGCTGGTCCCTGGGTGGAGCAGGGCCAAACCCTCCCCAGAATATCAATGTCAGGGAGCTGGAATGCAGCTGCCTTGCTCAGCAGAGAACTTTTCCAGTTTCAAACTGGGAAAAGAGAAGGAACACGGTGCTGGCAGTGACTGCAAGGCAGTTTAGAGGAGCAAATGTGGTCAGCTGTAAATCTGGAGCACAGGGATGGGAAGAATGCCACAGGACCCACAGGGACAGCTGCACTAGGGACAACGTTTCACACGGGCTTGTCACCACATAGAAGTGCACACATCATTACCTGCAGCCACAAAACCCAGTGATTTAGATGAGAAAATATTTACCTGGAAAACTAATAGCAACACACAAGCATATTAGGTGTGTTTTCTTACACTAAACAATTTTTAATGAAGATTTGGTTCATTATTGCATCAGGGGTCAAGGTTAAATCTTACTTCTTCCCTAGGTCATCTTTCCTTATGCTTTCTTTGAGTTTCAAAGTTGCTGACACAATATTCTGTGCAGAGGTTGGAAATTAAAGAACCACATTTTTTTGTGTTTTTATGATAACATTAAATAGCTTTACAATAAAGGTTACTTTTTATCTGTCTGCTACACTGCAGAAGAGGCAATGAGGACTGTAAAAAAAAAATCTGATCTCCCCCATTCTCAATAATGGTTTGTTACACATCCTTTTCTAGCATGAAATAATTCTGTGAAAGATAAAGCAGGCATGAATCTTGTTTGGGTTACAGAAAGGTCTGAATCATTTATAACTGAATTAATTGCTAGAAAGGCTCATGAGCAGCCAATTAGTAATATTTGTATTTGGATCTGCCAGTTGGCCCAGAACTGAAAATGAGTATTAGTTTTGACATAAAGACTTTAGTGTTCACAGATAAAAAAACATTCAATCAAAATCAAGAATATCCTTGAGAATTACTGTCTTGAATGGAACACCCCTGATAACTGGCCAGATTATTCTATTAACCAAAACTGCCTACGACATGATTCAACAACTACTGATTCAAAAACTGAATCTGCATTCCTCACACAACATCCTGAAATCCTGATTCTTTTTTTCTCCTACAAAGCCCTGGAAAACTGGGAGGAAAAAAACAAAAAACCAACATAGGTTCCAACAAGCTGTTAATTTGTGTCCATTGCACTTCCACAGGACTTTAGAGGACTCGATTTTCCCCTTGGTGCTCCACTTTTCCACAAACAGTGAACAAATTTCAAACTAATTGGGATTACCTGGAGAACTGTGAGTAAATTCTGCCAGTGACCAGGTGACAGAAGCAATTCTGCCTCTGATGTCCCCCAGGAGCATCCTGTCAGGGACTGGCAAGGTTGCAGCATGGGGTGGGATGTGCCTGGGACACAGGGGAGCAATGGCACTGTTCATTTTCCTCCCTCCTCATCCTCTTCTCCAGCAGAATGGAGCCCTGCAGAACAGACCAGAGGAAATTCTGCCACTTCTGGAAAAGGAAGATAGCTGTGAGCTGTTCCTGTGACTGAGCAAAGACTGGTCCCTGGGATTCCCAAATTTCCTTCGACTTGTCATGCTCCCACCATCCTAGGATGGCTCAGCCCAAAATTAAATTAATGAGAAGAGAAATAAGACCAAAGGGGAAGAATAAGCATTGACTAAAGAGTTCTGTGCAGTCAGAAATGTCCATGTGAGGCAAGCATCTCTTACAAGCTGTTCTTGTACCTGCTGGTCAGAATCTGTATTTTGTGAGTTATGGCAATTTCTAAATTTCTCACTTAATAAAAAAATAATTGCATAATACACCAAGGCACAATTCTGGGCTGTCCTCAGGCACTCACACTCATGGACTGTGTGCTTTTTCTCTTTCTTGGATGATTTTTAACAGTTAGCTGTATTTTACATGTTTTCTATGTTCATTACTACAGACTCTGCTCTCTTTTAGGTTACAAACTCCAGGAGAAGTTGCATAGCCAAAGGGTTTTTTCAGAATTTCAAAGTAACATATTTTGCCCATGAAGAATGCATTCACACTTTGCTGAAGTAAATTACAATAAAATTCTACATAATTAGAGCATAACTTAGAACGTATTTGTACCGGTGAGAAATTCTGGAAAACGAAGACAGCAGAACATTGTGTAATGCTTAGAGGAGTATTTGAAAGCTTTTAAGTTAAGCATCATTTAAAACAGATTTTAATTAAAGATTTTCCTTTTTTATTACATATTAAGGTCTGCAAGAGCATAACTTCCATAAATAGTCAAGAATAAACTACATTCAGACCTACATATAAGCACATTTCTTGGCACAGACAAATGAAAACTGTGATTGCTGACATCTCTTTGAAGGAAGATTTTCTTTTTTTTTTTTTTTTCATCCCAGCCCTTGTTTTATTTATATGGCTCTGCACACTTTTTTATTTTTAATTATCCTAAGGAAAAGAAGGGGTGGAGGGAAACAGATCTTTGTTTTCCAACTGAGACAGTGAAATGCATTCCAAAGCTGCTTTTGTTTTTAATTTACAGAAGCCCTCATGTCTAATCTACTAAGCCAACAAATAATCTGTTTGCCAGGTTTTACATGAGAGTCGTGAAAAGTGCATGCAGTTGCTGACTTTATTCTTTTTTAGGATACAGATTCATTCTCTGCCATAAACTTGAAAAGATCCTTTTGGAGAACTTTCCACAATGAATTTATTTTTAACTGTGCATTTTGTTTCCCAGGAGGTATTTCATTTTTACCCACTTGCTTCAGTGTCTTCAGCTCTATTTCTTAATAGCAACAAAATTATCTTGTTGCGTTATCTGAAAGATAAAACAGCAAACCCTGTGCCCTTGCTCATGGAAGCAGTTGTTTAAAAGCAAAAAACCCCCCAGAGTATTGAGAAATATGTTCCCCTCTGGAAAAACAAAAAGGTACAGAGAAGATGACCACTCCCACATATTTCCATACGCAGAAAAACAAACAAACAAACAAAAATAAAATTAAAAAAAAAACCAAACCAAAAACAAAAACAAGAACAACAAAAAAACAAAACAAACAAAAAAAAAGAACAAAAAAAAAAAAAAAAACGTAAAACTTTACATCTTTACATCCTTCAGTTCTTTCAGGATAACCCTATATCCTACATGTTCTAATACTGAAGGTGGATTTCAGTATTTAAAAACATCATGTGTATCCTGAGAGCCACCAAAACATTGCAGGACAGTAACACAGAACTGTAGAGTGTCTCCACCTCTGTAAATGTTTTTGCATCACTGCAGTCTTGCAGTGACATTTTTGGGTGGTGTGGGCTACAGTGAGGAAATTTCTTTCCAAGGGGAGCAGTGCACCCCCACATTGGAATGACCTCCCTCTTCTCCACGAGAAATCTCCTGCACTAAAAACCCAAAACCTGCCCAGCTGAACCCACAAAGCTGCAGGGTGCAAAGAGCATCCCTGAGCCAGCTGCCAGCTCCGAGAGCTGAGCTCTGCTGGGATTTTCAGGGGCAAGGCCAGGGCTCAGAGTGCAAGATGTTCCTCCAGAGATGTTCCTTCTCTTAAAAAATGGCTTTATACCACTTCAGATGGGCTGAAGCAAAGAAAATTAACAAAAAAGGGCAAAAAAAAGCTTCAAACAGACATAAAGCAATGGCTGAGACCTTGTAATACACTTGATATGTGAATAAAATTTTGAAAAAAGTGTGGAAGTATTACTAACAGTTTAATTGTTGCATCTTACATCTATGTTGTTTGTAAATACATGTGAGGAGGATGTTCAGAGTCCAGTCCTTGAGAAGCAGTCAGTATCTTACAACATTTAGAAAAAAATTATCCATCTCTACCAGCTGGAGGCAAAGGGCTTTGGCCTCAGCTCTTACTGCAGAATTGTGAGTGTAGCCAAATTCAGCATTCTTACGTTCAGAATAAATGAAATTTTAGACATTTCTTTAAATTTCTTCTAAGATACAATTGTACACAGGGCTTCACAGGTTGTGTTGATTTTAGATACATTGCAGATTGTCCATTTATTTGTAGGACCATGAATTCTTATTTGATTCAAGGGGGTTTTTTATCCAATACCTTTCACCTACTTCATTCATGTTGAGTTCTGTATTACTGTGCAAGTCAGCCTGCTCTTGAGCTAGTCAGAACATAAGGAGATTATCTGTGCTAGTGAATTCCAGAATTTAGATTTTCATATTTTCATTTAAACCATCACAAAACATGCAGATTTTCAAATATTGTTAACAAATATCCTGGAAATAAATAAATCCCAAAATTTAGAATCAATTTATTATTCTTAATTTATTCTCACAATTCACTTTTACTCAAATAGATTTATAATCTGCACTGACTAGCTCCTTCTTGCAGAACCATCAGTGCCTCTTCATAAAGAAACTCCTTTCTAAAACCTCTACCTCTCAAACACCTTCCTCACCTCTCTTGGCTGAAATAAGGAAATACAAATCCCCTCCTCAGCCCCACATTTTTACTATGGAGTAAGTAACAAATGCACAGTATTGCCCTCATTCCTAATAAGTGCTGTTACTGAGAACTTATCTTGTCCCACAGTTCCCTGTAATTCAAATCATTATATCCTTCTGACAATGTAGTGTAATGAAATTACATGGAATGATTACAAGAATTTGATTTGCAGAAAAAAAATAGTTTTTTATCACATGCTGCCACTAATGATGCATTTGACTGTGTTCAGGAGCTCCCAGGCCACATTTATAGCCAAAAATTTAGGAAAGTGATGCAGCCTCCCTCTTCCCTCCAGTGGTTCCTGCTGTACCTTTCATTTAATTTCTTCTTTTTTTTTAATCTTCTGCCTTTACATACCCCTTGAGGCACATGTTCTCAAAAGTGAGAGCCACTCAAATATAGTTTACGTTACCCCACAGAACACTATAAAGAGGCAAGAAAAAATTGTCAAGCAAGGTGACAAGATTCACACCAAAAAAAATCATTTTGTAAACTCTCAGAGATGTTGTCACAACAAACCCAGAGGAAACATTTTACTTCCTCAGGAGCCAATAATGGAGAAGGTGGCAGGAGAGCAGAAGGAGAAAGTGAAGGCTCTCACTTTTCAGATGCTTTTCAGATCCCCACCTTTGTCTACACTTGGGCTGCTAGGTGATTTTTGATCACCAGGCTCTAGTGCCAGTGCAACTGTTCAATTCTGCATGCTCCTTGATGGGCTGGGCACATTTTCACATTTTCACAGATTGAAACTGCAATAATTCACTTGGACTGCAATAATCATGTTGGAGTTGTGCTGTTTCTGCACTGCACCACAGGGCAGCTCTTCTACACTGAGATGTCCAGTGCTGATGAACAGGGCACAAGTGCCTGGAATCAAGCCTGGAGACTTCTTTCTTAAAATGTTTCTTAAATGTTGCTTCCTAGGGAAATTTCTTATAATAATATTCCCAAAATATTATGAGAGGGAACATGATGGAAAGAGTAAGTGCCCAAAAAAGTGGCAAATTAGGGTATGGACAGACAACTGCAAACTTCAGTTAGCACAGCTCAGCAGTTTCCCCACTTACACAGTGACTTAGAGCACTAATGGATCACAGTGCACTTCTGATTCACTGCTACTGTACAGAAAAGTAGATTATTTTAACCAAGTTGCTAGTTTGAATCAAAATATTCTACTATGGAATACCTCTTCTCTTGGAGTTACAGTTAGAATCACACACACACAAGCAATGAGCAGCAATTCCTTGAGCTGTGAAAACTCAGTTATTTGCCTCTCCCCATTCTCTGAATTTCTACACCATTTGTTGCAGCCAGTGCTGGACCATCATTTCCACCATCCTAAAAGCTCCAGCAGCTCTCCTGTGCCCTTTACACAAACAACCAGTAATGTGATATCAAATTTCCAGCTCTAAGCTGGCGTCCACAGCAGCCACTGGGACCAGATTAACAGAGCTCCTGCCTGATGAGGCTGAGGCACAATCCTGTGTCTGTGCTCAGGCCCAGCGTCCCCAGCTGTCCCCAGGGACCAGCCAGAGCTCCCTCCCTCCTTGTGCACCAAATTCCCTTTGCAAGCAAAGCCCATGGGGCACTGAGCCTTCTGGAGCACAGTCACAGCCAGCAGAATCTTGAAAACAGCTAGGCAATGTATTCAAGGTTTTGAGGTTTTTTTAATGAATGTGAGTGACTGCCAGCTCAGGATGAAAATTAACACACAGAATCATAGGAGGGTTTAGGTTGGAAGGGATCATGAAGACTCTGCAGTTCCAACCCCTCTGTCAGGGGCAGGGACATTTTTAGTAGATCAGAATGCTCAAAGCCCCATCCAGGCTGGCCTTGAGCACCTCCAGGGATGAGTAATCCACCACTTCTCTGAGCAATCTCTTCCAGTGCCCCACCATCCTCACAGCAAAGAATTTATTCCTAAAACCCAATCTAAACCTCACTTTCAGCTTGAAGCCATTCCACCTTGTCCTGTCACTACGTGCCCTTGTAGAAAGTCCCTCTCCATCTTTCCTCTAGGTTTCCTTAAGGTACTTAAGGAAGTAAAAAGCTTTTTTTTAAAGCTTTCTCTCCACTCTTCACTCAGGATAATTTTTACACATTCTTATGTAATTTTCCTTAGATCAGATTTTAACCAATTGATCATGCTTTTACCATATTTTGAAACGCAGATGTTATTGTCCAGGGACTTTTTTAGAAACATATTCTTAACATACTTGAATGAGGAGAAGTTTCTTCACAGCAATTCAAAAATGTACAACAGCTTGAAATCATGTTTGAACCACAGAATGTATAGCATGTGGACAGTGGCAGGACAAACTCTTTCATTCTGCTCTCATTTGCTGTTCACCCACTCATTTTCAAATGCTGGTTTCTCCCCTGAAAGCTAAAATGCAGAGGACTCTTCTGAGAAGCTCATGATTCTGCACAAACTGTCAAATGTTCACCATCCTAATCATTTATGTGAAAACTCATCCTGACTGAGTCAAAGAGCTGTCCTGAATTGATTTGAACTGAAACCAGCAAACTCTCAATAGGAATAAATGGTTACGAATTATTACCCTGGGTAGCATCAAAGGGCCTAGAAAATTAGCAAATTTAGCAAAAACTAGCAAAAACATT
The DNA here is from genome assembly GCA_013400855.1 of Buphagus erythrorhynchus. NCBI lineage: Eukaryota > Metazoa > Chordata > Aves > Passeriformes > Sturnidae > Buphagus > Buphagus erythrorhynchus. The sequence continues at coordinate 64,054 of VZTT01039549.1, read as the reverse complement.
AAATTTACATAAACATAAAAATTTAGCAAAAATTAGCAAAAACACATCAGAAGGCAGTGTAAGCTAAACAATATACACTGAAGAGTTAGTCAGGTTCTCACAGATATTTTCCTCATTTTAAAATCAGAATGGCTGCTGCCTTTTTAACTGTATGAAAGTTTTAGGGGCATGATGCTCTGTGACACTTAATGGGAAGCCAGCTCTTTTTTTAGCTCAGATAAGAGTGGCACTGCTGTGCAACCACTTTGTGGCCCATGTGAAAGCATTAAGCAAGGCACAGAGAAATCAGTCTTCCTGCTTTTTGCACACCATTCTCATCAACAAAAGCATCTGGAGCTAGTCTGGTACTAAAATATGCTAATAGGGAGATCACACCGCCTACATAGCTCTAAGTAGTTCTGCATCACATTTGTTTCAGAGCTGACAAAAAAAAAAAAAAAAACAGAAAAAAAAAATCCTCCCAAAAATAATCAACAAAAACCAACCCTCCAGAAAGCTACCCCAAGACTTAAATCCCTCCTCCCTCACCCTCAGCTACCAGCCACCACCTTGTCATTCCAACTGCTTAGGAGAGTAGATCACTGAGGAGATCTTGTTTAGAACAGCTGGACTGAGGTGGAGGTGGGGCATTTGCTTTGTTTGCTTCTTGCACTGAGGACCAGCCCAATTTTTGGCCTGGTCACACAAAGCTTTGCTGAGGGCAAATCCTCCCTGAGCAGCCTGGCAGCCCCCTGTGATGGGGTGATGGCAGCAGATGGCATCATCTACCTAGATGACTGACATCATCTACCTGGAATTCTGACAGGCCCTTGCCACAGCCACACCCAACATCCTCATCTCCAAACTGGAGAGACATGGGCTTTGAAGATAGAGCATTTATTGGATAAGGAATTGGCTGGATGGATGCAGGCAGAGTTGTGGTCCATGGCTCTGTGTTCAGGTGGAGGCCAGTGACAAGTGGTGTCCCCCAGGGATTTGTCTTGGGACTTTTAAATATCTTTTTCAATAAAGAACTGGAGCACCTTCTGTGTGGGGACAGGCTGAGAGATCTGTTCAGCCTGGGTAAGAGGAAGGCTCCAGGATGACCCAGCAGCAAGCTTCCAGCAGCTAAAGGGAGGCTAACAAAAAAAAATACAGAACAGAGGGACTTTTGAGAGGGGCATGTAGTCATAGGACAAAGGGGAATGGCTTTAAGCTGAAAGAGAAAAGGTTTGGATCAGATATTAGAAAGAAATTATTTTCCATGAGGTTAGGGAGGCATTCTAACAATTTATTCTAAGAGACTGGGGATGCCCCATCCCTGGCAATGCTCAAGGCCAGGTTGGATGAGACTCTGATAAACCTGGTCTAGTAAAAGCTGTCCCTGCCCATGGCACGGGGTTGGAACTGGATGATCTTTAAAGTCCCTTCCAGCACATATACAAGGAATTGCACCACATTTTCTAGAGATAAATACAAGGTAGTTTATCCTTTTTCAGGACAGCCAGTATGAGGTGGCCTGGTATAAGAAGGCTACCCAGGCCAGTTTTCCAGGACTCCAAGCAGTCACTTTGTTAAAGTCAAAGACAAAGACCCTCTATGTTAATGACAGCAGAAAAATACTGCCTTGCCTCCTGTAGTGAATTCCTGCTTTGCTCAGTCTTGGAATGAAGATTACAGACCATGTGGTCAGAACTGAAAGGTATAAATTTGAGCACCCTCATAACCAAGTGTTTAGTATTTAGTGGCCCTGAACACTAGCTCCAGGAGCTGTTTACAAGTGCTTTACCTTAGTGATGACATCCTGAAGTTCGGGGTTGGAACTGGAGTGTGTGAACATGAGTATGGACAGAGGATATGTTATATATGATATATATGGGGTGTGTTTTCCAGCCCCTCACGTATTCATACACCACATGTTTGAGAAACAGAACCTGAACAGTAACCAAAGGCTTGGTATATTCAGTGGAGAATAAAGGCTGCATGCTCAAATAGGCACTAACGTGAGTGGGTTGGTCAAATTTTCCCTACAGTTGTTTTATTCTGGGAACCTCACAATGGAGAAAAGAATCCTTTTGATATTCACATTTCAAAGAGCACACTTTTGTGAATATTTTCAATAGAAGATGATAGCAGTACTGGTTTATACAGGCTGTGTATAAACCAAGGCATGCATATGCACAAACATACATGCACAGCATATACATATGTATATGGAGAACTATCTGTAACAGAAGAGGAGATCCTTTCATTTTGCCTTTTGTGCTGCTCACTCCAGGAATCTACCCTTGATCTTGGCAGAACTGATAGTTTATAATGAATACTTCTCCAGCTTTCATGGCTGGCATCAAGGAAACACCTGGGAGTAAGATTTGTTCGCAGTGGTTTTGTACATTTCCTTTTTAAACATAGTTACTGTTCTGTTTGCCTCTAATAAACATTTTTATTGTGTTTAAATATTTTATTGGTTTGGGAAAAACCAGAACAAATGAAAACAAATAAGTAAACAAGAGGGACTGCTGTGCTTCTGCAAGTGGGAAGAGATACTGAAAGGGTAAAGAAGGCCAAAGTCAGGAGATGTGCCATTGACTGAACTGCAGATTACTTCACCTGACATTTATCAGTGCCTCATTTGCCCTTTAACTGCCTACACAGAAAGAGACATGTAGGAAAATGGTGATCATTCTCAGGAAAGCCCTGACTTCTATTTAAAGTGCTTGCATGGTCCTCAGAATCATGGCATTTACCTTGTATTGTACTCATCTCAATGACTACACTGAGATTCAGAATGTAATATTCTCACCTAACAGAAAGGAATCGATGCATTAAGAGGCCAAACAAACTACAGAGGGTCACACCAGAAATTTTGGCAAAGCTCAAGAATCTGACATAGATTTGAAGCACAGCCTATTTTTTTTGCATCAGTTTAATACAACTGATATTAATCCCATAAATAATATTTTAAGCAGGATAAAATGCCAGATGTACAGCAGAGTAAACAGAATATATGGGGTAGAGATTTAGAGACACAATACCCCATTCATTCTATTTTAAGGAGCCAAGTCAGCACAGTCAGATAACATTCACATTCTACACTGATGTGGTCAGACTTCCTTTGTCATTATGACATTCCTTACTCCTTCCTTTCTGTGCAATTTTCTGCTTGAGGTTTGAAAGATCCTTGATTCTAGGTAGTAGACTTAAAACTGCCTATTCTGAGATTTGAATTATTTCCAGCAACAACTTCTGCTCTAAGCAAGCACAGAGATTAGAAATAGAGCTAGCTGAAAAGGTGTGGTGTGTTTTAGGGGATCTCTTCTCAAAGGTTTTGACTCTGTAAACTGAATAGGAAAAAACTCCAAAATTGAAGAATCTCAGGAAACCAAGAACATCTGCTTTGTTAATCAATTTAAATAGCAAACTTACAACCTAAATGCATACGTGCAAGAAATACAATCAGTGACCAGGGTCTTATTCCATCACTTCTTTGATAAAGTTTTGGGGTAGAAACCAGTGAAGAGTCAGTCCTTTATCCACATACAGATTAGCAGGAAGGAGCTATTTCAAGGACTCTGAAATGCTTGCATGAAATCCCTGGTACTTATGTAGGTAGTTTAAGAAAGCAACTGTAGAGTCTGTAAATCTCAGTATTCCCCCATACTCTACTGCTCCAGCTGATCATGGAGAGGAATAGCACTCTGTGGGATATTTTTCCTTCCTGTGATACCCTACATTTTAGTCTAGCACATCTCTGGAAAGAAGCTTCACTGGAAGTTCAATCAATTCCACAGCTTCAAATGTGTTTCAAAACCAGCACACATGAAAAGGGGAATAAAGGGGAGCTTCTAATTCTGTATCTTTATGAATACTTATGAAAGTATGTGGATCAAAGCTTCTTCCTCTGCAAGTAAATTTCAAGCCTCCTGTAGGACTCAAAGGAAATGTATTAGAACTTATTTTATATTTCAGTTAGCATAAAGCATGTATTCTTGCAATAGGCTTTTTCCTAATTTGCAGGGATCTGCTTCAGAAACGGAGCAAAACAGCCTAAACCAGCCCTTTCTTCTGCTTCCCTTTTCAGGGATGTAACCAGAGTGCAAGCCATCTTCATTACCTCCACAACCAGCTCCAGCCTACCTCACACACATGAAATGCACACCTAAGGAGAGAAATGACCCAGCTCAGACACTGCATCTACAGAAACCAGCATCAGCCAGGCTGGAGCCTGCCAGCCCTGCTGGCTTCAGAGTCATTGCTCAAACTGAACTCTTGCTCCAATCACCACTCTTCCCAGTCACTGCCCTTCCTCCTGGAGGAGCACATCAGGTGTTAAGGGACAGGTCACAGTGGGGAAGTTCCACTCTGAGTGCTCGGCTGTGCAGAGGAGCCAGGGACACCAAAACTTCTGAGCCACGATTCTCCTCCCAACCCCAGAGCTGCCCAGAGCACAGGCACTCGTGTTAGCACAGGGCAGCACCTCTGCTGCCATGGCCATTCTCCTGAGGGTGAGTGCTGCTCTGATTTTTTATGTTCATGTCTTCTGATGTTTTCATTCCTGTTACCAGCTTTCTCACACACTTTTCTGTAAACAACTCATTGTTTCTCATTCTTTCATGTAGGTGGAGAAAGTTGATGGACTGTTAGTTTGTCCAGTGTCATTGGAGAGGTGGCACTGTCACCCTCCAATCCACTGTCACCTTTGGAAAGTTATATATATGGAGTCAGAAATTAAACTTGCTCTCCTTTTCACCTTTCGAGTTGCAGTGTGCCCGTGTCGTGTTTTCTCATGTCCTGTAACGACAGCTGAGCTCCTCAGCACACCCACTAGACCTCCCTTTAGCTTTCCTGCTCTCCTGGTAAGAAATTTGGGAGCAAAAGGAGTTCTGTGGACAATGTTTGCCCTGCACACAGGAAAGAGGTGCAGTGGCTGCTGAGTTTTGAGCTGTCGGGTGAAGTTCTGTTTCCAGAGGCAGAAATGGTACCACAACTTGACAACCAGGAGAGAAACACAAAAAACAAACAAACAAAAACATTGAAAATGCTTTCTTGGATGTTTGTCAGTAGCAAGAAGGAAATGAAGATAAAAGAAGGTAATTAACTGAGACTGAAGAAACTTCCTCTGCTTAGAAGGACAGGAATTTCTGCTGGTAGGAAGGAGTTAGTTTTGAAAAACACCTGCACCCATTAAACCATCACTGGAAAAGGAGAACAGAGCACTGGATTCTGTTGAGCAAGCAGCTCAACTTTCAAAACCTGTCCAGGTCCCAGGAAAAAACAACTGATAGCAGAAGTTTTGTGTTGGCACAAAAACTGGCACATCTCTTATTGTATCTACTCAAATACCACACAGAACTCAAACCAGGGTAATACCATGCTTTGAATTTTGGTGCACATCAGTCCTTTTTTTCCCCCCACATTCACATCTGAGAAGAGAGAAACAACTAGGTGGCATCTTAAGAGAAAGGGAGTCACTTCCCAGCTCTGCCACAGACCTGATGCACTATTTAAACAAGTCATTCAGTCTTGGAGTCTTCGTTCCCCAGCAGTAAAATCCAGACAACAATTAATTTATCCTGTTCTTCTTCGTTTGTATGGACTGTAAATGCTGAAGGGCAGGGGCCATCACTTGTTATGGATCCATACAATAGAGATCTGAACCCAGCAGATCCTCTAAGGGCTATCTCATGTTTGAAGTACACCCCAAAATATACTCTTCCATCCTAAACATGTCTCCAAGAGCTTATTGCAGTGAAAGCTACAAAAAGAGTCATGATCACTGAGTGTAATTCAATGTCACAAATGAAGGGGTCGAGAAAAGCATCTGTAGATAATTGCCTGTCTTCCCTCCTTCCCTACACACATTACCAACAATGCAGCGTGGTGGAGATAGAAGGGGAAATAAAAGCCACATCTGTCCTTGGTGAATAAATAATAGCCAAAAGCTACCAAGAAACCTCAGTTCTTCAGCCCTAAATTGTCTACAAAAAAAAGTTTCCATAAATTGGCATTAATGAAGAACAATCTTCTTGCTTTGTGTGACAGGAAGAGGCACCTTTTCTAAGAGAGAAATACACCACAATCTGGAAATCCTATTAATAACATTAGAGTCCTGAACTTTAATGTATTAATGAATGGACGTGCACCCATGCTGTAATCATGGATTTCAGCATTGCCTTTGATGCTTCATTGGTCACAAAGCTATTACAAAATGTTTGAAGTGTCTGGCTGTGTAATAATGATTTATAATTCTCTTGAACCAAAGCAAAATTTGCTAGTAAAAATCATTTTTGAAATAAAAAATAAATTGTGACTGGAGGGTCTGGGTTTGTTTCAAAAAGAGATCACCCACAAGCAGCAAATTATTTAAAAAGCCACTGGTTCTAGTGTTTTGAGATAGAGAGCGTACAACTCAGAATTTCAAAGTAGTGTTAATTAAGATCAGTTTATTAAAATGTCAATCTTTTTAACCAAAAATTCTCTACCATGAATACGAGCTGCAAGTTCCTTTATGTTCAGCTTTTCATGAAGAAAATTATTTTTCCTCATACTACACATGCAGCTTTATCCTTTTTCCTGCTCTTACTTTTTTCTCTCATCTCTTGTTGTTGGGGTTTTCTTATGGAATAAATAGTCTTTGTATGATTGTGAGATTATTGCTTCCCCCCTTCCCTCTGCACTATCAGGAAGGTCTCTGAGTTACATTAAAACAGCTGGAAAAAGCCCTTAAAAATAATCTTAAAAGTTTCATGAATCTTCTTTCTTCTTTTTCAGCTCTGTCCAAGACTCACCAGAGTCAATTAAAAGAGTTTTACTTCATAAAAATGTGGATCAAGGCCATATTTGAAGTTAATTGCATTGCTTTATTTTCATGAATGTTTCCATTCCAAAACTGTTCTGAAAAAGTGCAAAGAAAAGGGCTGAACATGAATTAATCTGACCAGAATAACCAGGAGTTGTATGTCCTTACCACTCAAAACAGCTCTTTTTGGGAAAACATTGAGGAGAACCATCCAATATTTAAAAAAAAAAAAAAATTAAATCTGCTAATGAAAAAGGCAGAGAGCTGGAGACATCCCTCTGTTCCTCTCAGAAACTTGGAATGCTAACTGGGCAGAAGGAGCAGACAGGGCAGCCTCACTCTAGAGCAAAATGACCCTGGAAGTCAAACTGCATTGAATTCTCACCTGGATAATACTACCTTGTGCACTACATTTGAAGAGAGGAAGGATTCTATCTTAAGTTTCAGACTGATCTTAGACTTAGACATTCATTCAATTATGATTCTTAAAATTATCCTCAAACACACATACCTCAAACTGGAAATTACCTGGATTTTTAATTGCAAATATCCTCGCTGTTCCTTAAAGTGGTGGGCTTGTGTTTTTAATATCTGTGATAAGCATTAGAGTTTCTTTCTTAATCTTTGCAAAGAATTCCTATTTTTTTTTTTAATTTTTTTTCAAGCTAAGATGTGTTTCTGAAGGAGACACTGCAGTGCAGAGACAAGCAGCAGTGCTTCTACCCATGTCTACAGATCCAGGCTGAATGAGCTGCAGAAATCCAAGTGGAATATCAGGAGATTGTGGCACAGCACAGCCAAAGGAATCCCTGCTCCCTGCCATTGTGGACAGGAGTGCTGCACCTTCTGTCTTAACTTGCTAAAAAGTGTGCCAGCATGTACCACCCTAGAGAAAATGCTGCAGGAGGAAAGCATTTCCTGAGACCTCACCAAGCAGAGACAGAAGGAAAACAGCTTTGCTCCTCGCCAGGACTCAGGATTCTCACTCATGTGGGAGAAACACACTTGGTATAAACAAAGAAAACACCATCCTCCTATTCACTTTTGTCTTTACTCCCTTGACTCTTTCCCTGCAGAAACAGATGAAAGGGCAGGATCTCAGTGCTTAGCTATGTGTTCATTTCCACCCCTCCATCACCTGCTCTTTCCCCTTGTTCCTGCTGCCAGCTCAAACCCTGAGCTGTCACACATTTCCCCTGTGGGGACACACAAACTCCTCAGAGCCACAGGCTGACCCTTGCCAGCTCCTCTTCCAACACAAAACATCCCGTGACACCTTGTGCAGGCAGCAGGAGCCTGGCTCTTGACCTTGGCAGAGCCCCCATTCCCATGAACCAAAGGTGTGCTACACCTCACCAAATTGTGTTCTGTAGTACAAAGGGGTTTTCCATTCTTTTTCATCTGCAGATACAATTTTTTCACAGTTGGTGGAAAAGCAAACTCCAGTACACCTGCAAACCTCCATAGCAGTGATCACTGTCTTCTGTCCCTCAGAAAAAAACTGCTACAAATCAGCAAGGTGATTTATACACAACACCCCTTTAAGCTTTTTCACCCAAAAGAACAGGAAGATTTAATGCAATCATAGCCAGACCTATCCTGTCAATCAGTAGAATGGTGACTGATCCCACACTCTCTTAACCTCCCCAGATCTGATGTACAATTTGATGCAGCAAACATCTTCCCAGTAAACCCCTCACACGTCAAGCCTTAAAGCAGGATATTAATATAACTTCTGGGGGAAGCTATGAAGAGCTATTTCTGGACAAATGAAGAACTCCTTTTAAGGAGTAAGGGAATAGTCACACTCAGTGCTAATATACAGGTACAAGCAGATTGCAAAGTTGTTTCCTGGTACAGCTAAAACTATTTTTTCAAATATTGTTTTCAACAAATCAAATTTGAGTGGAGGGTCATCCTCAAAATCACTTCTCTTGTTTATTTATACACAATGTTTAATATATTATACATAGTTATAGAAAATATTATATTTTATGCAGCAATATATCATTTTATATTATGCATATGTATATAATATTTAAATTATCTATTTTTGGTTATGTTTACCTACAGATATAATGTCATGGAGCAAAGCAGACTAGAGATGCTTATATCAGGTTCAGTGAGGACCTTAATACATCCTGTTTTCATTTAGAGGCAGATGCATTTAAAAATTGTCCCAATGTCTTCATAACCTCTTTGACTACCAAACTTCATCCCCATTGGCCTTAACTGATCTTCACTTTTTGTACATTTATGTAAAATATTTGTTGCTGTTCCAATGTTCCATACAGATTAAAATGTGCTTCTTTTGTACTTGTAGCAGACTTATTAAAGTGCAATAACTGTTTCCACACAAATGTCTGGCTTTGATCATGGATAAGCACCAGAGCACAAGCTTCTCCTCTGCTTCCCATGAAAGAACAAGGACTCAGGCAATCACTGCTTGATGCAAGGGAATTGATACAGGACAGAAATCACCAGGGGAGCAGCCTTGGATCCATCACTGCAAGGAAATTCGGGTCTCATTGTTATCCTGTCGTGTAAGGAAAATGATATCCCAGATCATAAGTTGTTTAACCACCTCCTCCTCTGACAGGCTGTGCTGGTTTTCTGTTGTAGAAGGAGGAATTCTCTTTCAGCTGATTTCTTCCATTTTCCCCTCTGTGCACCCACTGTTTGCTTGGGCATGGACAGATCCCAGTGTAAAGTAAATATTTTCCAAATCTGGTGACTTAGTTTCCACTCACTAAAGTCAAAGGGGTTCTTGCCCAGGAGAAGTTAATTCTTTTCACTTTGAGCCCATTCTATTTTTGCACCCAGTCCAAGGGGGGTTTTTAGTGCAAGAAAGCAGCTATGCCTTGCAAAATTCCTTATTGATTCACACTCCAAACCAAACCAAACCAAACCAAACCAAACCAAACCAAACCAAACCAAACCAAACCACATGAGCTGAAATAACGAGTCATCATTTGCAAAATATGAACTACCTGTAAGTACATCGCCTGAAGTTGTTTCTGAAGACATAAAAAAAA
>VZTT01039549.1:26479-42131 GCA_013400855.1 Buphagus erythrorhynchus | reverse complement strand
ATGCTTTATTTCAAGTGTATTTAATATTAGATTGAGCAGAGAAGGAAAATTCATTAGATACATGTTCTTACTGAACTCAAAACACTGCTGTCTACAGCATTCCAATTCAGAAGACTCAAAACTTAGTTTAAAAATATTCTCTAACAAAGCAGAGTAATCCACAGGACAGCTGTCCTAGTAGCTATGACTACAGATGGGAAGTTTTAACCTGTATTTTTAATCATACCCACTTTACACCATGCCTTGTTCATAATACAACTCAGTGAAGAGTCCCACTGTTCTTTTAATTTGGCAGCTAGAGGAGTTTGCATAAATCTTTGGTCATTCTGAATGTTAAGGAAAGCATTGCTGTAAAAAGATCAATATAATAGCATTATTTGAAACTCATTATTTCTCCTACTTGAAACATTATCAGTTGTTCCCTATCCATTCCTGAAATGACAGACACTAAACAAGAAAGTGTCTTATTAAATTATTTTGAAATAAAGCATAAATATTAATCTATCAATAATCTCTCTCTCTTGTTTACCATAGATGCAGAACTTTTTCATTAGATTTTACAGAGATAACAGAAAAAAAAAATTGAAAGTTAATCTTGTTTAGTGCTCATTCTGAATATAAAATTTATCTTGAGTGTGTTGTTTGGCAATATCGTTTTCTTTTAATCTAGTGTGCAACATGAAGCTTTGGAAAACGTAGTGAATTTCAGCAAGCTGCTCTTTATACATTCCCTGGAAATCTGCTGCTTCCATAAGCAATGTGTAGATGGCACTGCCATCCATTAGCCCAGGACTAACCAAGAGTTAGAGGTTGTTGTGAACACCCTTTTTCTGAAAACAGGCCCAAGTGGTATTTAGAGCCCTATCAGCTGTGAAAATGAAGAGCAAACCCAGCACTGAGATCAGCTCAGTTCTAAGGCAGAACCAGACCAAGAATCATCACAAGTATTTCTTGGTTTGCTTCAGCCTAATCTCTCCCTCATTAAAAACCAACCAACCAAACAAGCCCAAACTACAAACAAACAAACAAAAACACCCAAATGCACATGAGGAAGTCCAGTACAACACCTGGTATATTTTACCAAACCTTTCCTCACAGCAGTCACACAGGAGTCACAAGCAGGGACAAGAAGACAAGTAGCCAGCAGTGCTGAGCATCATCTAACCACAATTATTGCCTGGATAGAGCAGAGCAGGGGAGAGAAGGGAGCTGGGAAAGTGAGAACAAGGGCTGCTGACAGCAGAATCTTGGTTAGGAGCTCATGTAGGGTCAAGATTGTTCAGATATTTCCTCTCCCACAGGTACTTCCCTTCCTTTTCGAGGGAAAAGCTGCAGTACCACAGAATCCACCATGTGGTGTCTGTTAGCAAATGTTGACTTTTTCATGGCAACTGGTGTAGGTACATCTAGATTGTGTATTTAAACATCACAGTTTTGTTTTCATTTCTTGCAAGAAGCATTTGACTGAGGTTAATGTTTTATATCAACAGAGTAAAAATAGCTAATTCTGGGCCCAAAGGTCATACACATCAGCACAACTTGAGTTCTGAAGTGCTTTTAACCTTGATTTTTCCTTGTATGCCAGGTCCTTTAAAATATACAACACATTTAACCCAGTCTCACAAGCAAAGGGGAAGAAAAAAAGAAACCAAAGATGTTTTCACTGTCTTTGGGAGACCATAATCATTTGACAATCAGGGAGATCTGATTGTATTTGAGACAGCACTTGCCAGGAAATACATGAGATAAATACAATTCGCTTTAGAAAAAGGAATACAAAGCAGAACTGTCAGCAGACAGGAAAGAAAAAAAAAAAAAAAAGACATCTTCCCCATCTGATTCATTAGATTTTTGGCACCCCAATTAAGTTCTGACAAGCTAGTATTCCAGGCACAGTAAAATATTGTTGTTCCACTAGGCTTGCTCCAATGTTTAGTCATAAGATCCATACAATAATAACAGAACAGTGGCCTATCTTGACCAACAGTACATTAGTTATTATCCGCAGCACAAACACCTACCACTTTATACTAACATTTTGGCAGTTAATCTAAACATAGCACTTAAAGCTACATCATAATTTTGAGATCTAACTGGGTCATTTTCCTTCCAGCTGGCACCAGTAAAAAGTATTTTATAACAAAAAAGTAAATGAAACTTTTTTACAAGGCTTTTTTTTTTTTTTCCCCCTGCTCTTTAATGGCAGGAGCACAAGTATGATTTCAAGCACACACGACACATTTTTCAGGGCCTGTTCACAGTGATGCTAAGTGAGTGAATTACAATAAGATTTATTGTGCAGTGCTGGATGTCTGATTTTCCATCCACTGCTGGGAGCTTCAGTTGGTGGGAAATAACAGAGGTGCTTATTATGTACAGCCTGGTTCAAACTGTGGGTTTGGTGCAAACTCTCAGGCACAGGAGCTTACTGCACATGCTGGCATGGAGAAAGTTGATGAAAAGAGGGGAAAAAAAAAAAAGACTTTCTAAGTGGCTTCTTAAATATTTGATAACCCGTTCCTTCTACAAATAGTTTTGTGAGAAAGAAGGGAGAAAGGTGAAGTCACAACAGATTTACCTGTAAAAAATGGTGTCATAATCTACAGATATAAAACCAGATATAAACTAATAACTTATTGTTATTGTAGCTGGATCCCCTGCTGACAGGATTCAAAATGAACAGGATCTCACTAGAAGTGTTCTCAATGTTTTACTTCCCCCATCCTTTTTTTTTTCCTCTCCCTTTTTTTTTCCCCTCATAGGTACTGGAAACACAAGTCCCTCTTTAAACAACTACCCATAGATTTCTTTTCCTTACCCTCCCCTACCTTGCTCTGGCTTTCTCAAATGTTCCATGTACACACCCAGCTAGCTGACCTGATATATTGTCCATGCAAAGTGGAGAGAGGAAATACTGGAAGGAAAAAATGAGAAGGCAAAACCGAAAGAGACACAAGAAGGAAAATCCTGGAGGAGAGAAAAGAGGTGACACTGCAGAGCTCAGAACTGCCAGCAAGAGATTCATGAAAGATATGAGAGCTTAGCAGGGATGGATGGATGGATAGAGAACTTGAAGGAAGGAAAATTTAGAAAGAAAAAAAATTTCAGTGAGAATGGAAGAACCAGTTTGAATAATATTGTTGCAGGGTGCAACAACAGATTAAATGACTTATTCAGAGTAGAACTGGTATGTGTCTTACCGAGCCACAAACACAACATTGTTTTAACAGCTAAGCACCTCCTCTCAGGTATTTGGAGACAAACTCCACTGCCACTTCCTCACTCCCTTGGGAGCAGCTTGTCAGGGGAGCCTTCCCTGCACAGTGTGCTCCACAGCTGGCACTCAGAAAAGGCACCTTGCTTTAATGATGCAAAATCAAGCCACCAGTGGAAAACACCCAACAGTCCACAAACCTGATGTTCCTTCTCATTGGCTTGAAAGACTCATCTATCCAAACACAGTATGATGCCCCAAGTTTACAGTGCAGAGTGATGAACTGGGAATAATTCCTTTTCCTGTCTTTTGGTTTATGTTAGGTACCGTTTACTACTCTCATAAAATCTGCTTCTACTATAAAATTTTACGTCATCTTTGCAATTTTCTCAAGGATGCTGGTTCACTATCTAGGACCTAGTGTAGTTCCCTAGCCTCACACGGGATGTCACTGTTAAAATCACTCCTCACACACCAAATCTCTCCTCCACTCTGACTCGTTGTGGGCACCGGATTCAAGGCTTTATTCCCCAGAATTGTATTTATCCCCCACAAACTGACATCACATATTTTTATGCCTGGGCACCCATTATATTTTTACTTTGTATCAAACATGGAAAACGAGTACCCATAAATGTATTAATGCTATGTTGTGATTTTTTGAAGGTTTGGCAGCAGAGGGGAGAAATAAGGAGTTTGGGTGTGGTATTATATTGTGGTATTTCATCCTCTCCAGAGATCTTTAATTTTATGCATGTCAAAAAAAATGTTAAGGAAACTTAATGTATGGAACATAAGGAATCAATTTTCTTCCAGAAGGAATAATAAAAAATAAATTTAAAAAAACAAAAACAAACAAACCAAAACAAAAACACACCTTTGGGCTATAAGCATTAAAAAAGCATCATTCCAAATTAAACCATCCAGCTAAATAGAATGCAGACCAGAAAGAGTAGGCAGAGTTAAGGAATAACCATTAATTTTTGTCTCTCTCCTCTTTGTAGTCACATGTCTCTTAATTGTCACTCAATTGATTAGCACCCTGTAATTTTATGGCAATTTGACCATAAATTCTAAATATGAACAGCAGCAGATGGTGACTCCCTCATCCCATTGACTGAGTCAGAATACAGGACATCACAAAAGTTTTTATTGTTGTTAGGCAAATGCAGAGAGAGAACAAAGGTCCAAAAAAGACAGGTAAAGTACAGTTAGAGTCCACAACAAAGCTAAGTCTCCAAAATACAAGCTTTCTTCAGATTTCTGCTGTTACAACCTTGCCAAAAATCCCCTTCTGATCTCAAATCAAGAATCAGCTCAGCCACATGCAGGGTAGCAGGGGTGACCCTGTAGCTGTCGTGCAGAAAACAGCCTGGCATTGTACAGCACTGCCCTGCTCTGTGCCGACACAGAAGCGTGGCTCCAGAAGCAGCACCTACCTGTGGGGGATTTTTAAAAGGAAAACCCACACACAGCCTTTCAGTACAACATACACATTGTGTGGAGTCTGGAGTGGCACGTTGTACAGTGCAGTGCCAGACAGGCTTCTCAGCACTTAGGCTCAAAAACAAGCACTAGACATAGCACATCCTTGATGTCAGGGCCTTTTTTGGCCAGCAGGAAGGGGTATGGAAACTCAGTGTTATTTAAAATGGCCATTAACATCTGCCCCTTGACAGCAGAGGGCTGGAACTGCATTTTCTTTAGGAATATCTTTACCCAGTTTGGTATGAGAGCTAATGGCAACTGCAACCCTCTTCCCCACTTATTTCTCAGCTTAAGAAATACCATGTTATACTTGAGGAACAGAACTTCCACTCCCAGGAAAATTCCTTTGAAATGTCATCAGAGACCTTTGAGAGATGCTGATTTGGCACAAGATATGCTAAGGAGGGCATAATTGTATCAAGCATCCAATGTACTCACATCACACACACCAAAGCAGGCAAATGGAGATAACCTCAATATTACATGAGAGAGATGCTGATTTGAGAGATGCTGATTTGGCACAAGACATGCTAAGGAGGGCATAATTGTATCAAGCATCCAATGTACTCACATCACACACACCAAAGCAGGCAAATGGAGATAACCTCAATATTACCACCCTTCTTTTCTATAGACTGCCACCCTATCCCTTCTCAGCCCCTTTTTTCCTTACTGGATCCTGCAGCTCCCAGGGAAACTGCCATCCCATGGCACTGACACAAGGAAAGCTGGCTGCACTCATGTCTCTCCTGACTGTACATATCTTGACCCTGCAGTATTGTCAAAACTCACCCAGACCACAAGAGAGGGAAAATAAAGAGGTGGAAGGTGCTGCCCACCAGCAAACGCCTTTACAAAGCATCCAGCTTGCTCAGATCAGAATTTTGGGGCAATAGTTCCCCTCCAGGAGCTCTGCTCCAGATCTCACAAAGGGTCCTGGACTTCAGCATGCCAGCCAGTTTTGTTCTCAGTGAGAGGAAACACAAACACTGCCAGCTGAGGAAAGCTGCTCCCCAAAGCTGAGAACTCAAAGCTTTTATTGTTCCTTTTCCAAAAAACTTCAAGCATCTTAAGGCTAAGACTTTCAAAGGAGCCTAAGAGAATTAGGTACTTCTAAAGCTATTAGGTACTTCTAAACCTGTAATTTCTAAATATAAAATTTATGTACCTCTATTTTCATGTCTTCCCTGAAAGATATTTAAGGTGGGATTTTTCCCTTTAATTTACTATTCTCGGGCTTGGTGCCTTATTTTCAGTGGGCACTATGAAAGATAACACAGATTCCTCAGCCAAAGCCTTTCTGGTACCAGGAATTCACCACTCTGGTGGCTTGGTAGGACTAGAATTTCTCTTAGCAAGCTTTCAATCTTCTTATAGTCATTCATACTGCAAATTATTGTCTTCTTTCTTGGGAAAACAAACCCAAAAACCCCGAGCACAAGAAGAATCCATCATTCAGAAGTACAAGCAGATGAAATTCCTGATTAATATGAAGTAAAAATCCCGAGATCCATTAGCCTAACAAGAACCCCATTTGCAGCTTAAAAAACAAACAAACAAACAAACAAAAGTGTGAGAAATTATGCATCTGTTCCCACCAGCAGCAGTAAAAGCCAGGAGCAGGCTTGCACCCAGCTACATTTTGGGTGCCAATATTCTATTAATTACATTAAAAATGGAAAAACAGAAACCCTTCTGCCTTCTTCATTTAGCTCATAACCACTTTTTTCCTATTTTTTTCTAGAAAACGAGTGTTTTTCCATTTAAAAGGTGAGAGCCACTCTGTAGTTACAAGTGGTACTTTTTGACTTTCTTAATACAACCCTGTGGCTACAATTAACACAAGGGATAAATAGCAGATCAAATTAAGGTCTGATCCTGTTTTACTTATAGGTGCAATCCTCACAATAAATTGCAGGTTAAGCTGTTGGAGGTAAATGAGGAGAGGTGGAAAGCATGCCTGAATTTTAAGTGTTCAGACATTAAAAGCATGTGTGAGAGAGAAGATAAGCAAATATCTAGACAGAAAATTTGAAAACTTTGGGAAGCTTTAGTGATTATTCAGAGATTCCAAATGCAGCATGTTTTGCACAAAGATTTAAGAGAAGGTAGGAAATTTGGGGGTTGTCTACATGAGTTATTTAATGCTTACTTTTATCCCTCACTTGGGAATAACATTTTCAGGAAAGAAAAAGAACATGATTTTTCTTCTCATTATTTCAGAATGCTTTATGCTCATTTCAGAACCCCACTGTCTTTGAAGTTTGGGGAATAAGGGAACACAGATTGTTTCCATGCCTGGTCTTATTGTTGTGGAAATCCACTACTTTACTCCATTAAAAATGAATAAACAACTGAACCAATTTGAAGTTCTCCACAACCTGTGATTTTTACAGGCATCTTAAGGCTGCATATTGTCTGATCTATTCTGTTTGCAACTCAGTCACAAACTCCTTGCAGTACAAGAACCAAAACATTGCAAAAGAACTGTCTCTAGGCATGATCAGTCTAAGGATTTTCAGGGAGGGATTAATGAAGGAAAGCAGCTTTATGAATCATTGTCTGAGACACCCAACATCTAATAGGAACCCTAGGAATGTGTCTAGAAAAGTCCTGTGCACTTATTGCCAAGTGCTGAAGGAACTGTCCTCTTCCCATGACACCTCAGCTGGTTCTGAGAACATACTCAGAACTTCAGAGAAACCACCTGGTATTTAAAAAAAATATTTACCAGGAAATTTAAAACCATTCACTATCCTTTATACCATAAAGTGTTGACCAAACAATGTATTTTTAACTCCACTCACCCAAATTATGAAAAGACAGTCCTAGGGAGTTACTTTACATTCTTCATCACAGCACTTTCCAAACGTCCTCTGCCTACTGAGGTTGCTGAGTTACACCAGAGATCTTCTATTTGTTATTTCCTCCATTGAACTTTAGAGCACACTGTGAGGAAAATACAAGAATTTGCTCAAAATCTTTGTCTTCTCCTGTCAGCTGGGAGCACTTAGCCCATCAGGTCCTTTGCACCAGCTGAGCAAAAACCAATTGTGTGCTGGAGCCCAAAGGACAGGACCCAGAGCTCTTCTGCTCACCCTGCAGCACTGGCAGCATGGGGGTCCTGCTGAGGGTGCACAGACACATTCCAAACAAATCCCTCAGCAGCAAAGGCTGAAGTAGGAAAAAATGGAGACTGGGTAAAAATTTAAAGTTGTTAGTCCAATTATCAAATTTTCCCTGAAATAAGACCTTTTTTTCCTTAAAAATAATCTAAAGCTGCTAGGATGTCTCGTGCTTCCCTCCTGTAGCTGGTGTTCCATAAAGTCACAGCAGTGTTAGGGGGATTCTGCAGACTCTCTTCACAGGAAAAGCTGATACAAATAAGATCATCTAAACTAACTTCCCCTCACTTTTTTCTTTCANTGGAATTTGTTTTTGGGTGGGTGGGTGGATTTGGGGGGATTTCTTTTTCCTTCTCCAGCACTTAGCCTTTGGTTTATCAGCAGCTGCAGCTATTCTAGTGGAATTAACTAAGTCTGCAATCAAGTGTGGATTTCCTGATGTTTGAATAAAAGATATTTCATTGTGATTGAGTAATTTGATCATTAAAACCTATGCTCTCCAGATTTTCTGAATTAAGTCTGTTAGGTTTTAACCAGACCCTGCAAAAATTGAAAGAAGTTTATCATCCTATGCATTTTGGATCGTACAAGGGACTTTGCAATTCAGTTGAACACAAACTGACAGTTCTGCCTGATTTTCTTCCATTAAAAAGAATAAATAGGGCTGTTGCAAAACTCCTTATCAAGGCTGTTCACTGGGATGCAAACTTAATTGTTAATTTGCCCTCAGTCATTTCATCCACCAAAATCCCAGCCTGTGTTCCTGGCTAGGAAGGGGCTGCACACATTAATAGCCCAACACAATTACTGTCAGTGCTGAGGACCATGAGAACGAGATGCAGATGTTGGCCAGGCTCAGATGCTCCCATTAGCTGTTATCTCCTGTTGCAACTCTTGAGCATAAACCTACCCAGTAAGACAGTTACTGTGTTTTCAATTTTGTAACCTATTTGTGATTAATTAGTTGTGAACATACAGTAGCTAGAAAGAAATTATTAGCCATTATGGGGGCTTAGTGATGGAGATATCCTTCCACTTGGTGATTGTAGGGTCTTGCAGACTGGGGTTCTGCTGCTTGGCTTTGGATCCTAACAGAATATATCTATTTTCTGATTTCTAAATACAGTCCTTGTGGCCTAACTTAAAAGAAAGCTTGGTCATGCATCTGAAGCATGAGGTACCTCACTCATAAAATTAAAGCTGGAAGTTGTGGAAGTAATGCAAGAGTCAGGGGGTTTTACACTAAATGTTTGCAAGTTTTGAGTTCACATTCCATTTTTGAAACTTAAATTAAAATGCCTGCCTTGTTTCTTCACACATCTTGATAGTACAGAAAAGTGGCAAAAAAGGACCTAAATAATCAATATGCTTTTCTTTTGTAACTTCATTATTTGAGGAGCATTATTTAAAGCTCTAATAATAACCTTTTTTCCTACCCAGTGATCCTTTGCTGATGAAATACAAGACCAACCAAAAGTCCAAGAGGTTTTAATACAAGTAGAGAAGCTTTTAAACTTCGTGGTGTCAAAGTAAATTAAATTGTCCCTAAGTAGCTCTTAATGCCACTGACCACAGTGATTTCTACAGGGCAATTATGGTTTGCTGTGTCACTCATCCAGCAGGCATTAACACAAAGCAGAACAGCTCTGAAGAAGTTTGTTATGGACTGTCATGTCAAGGAGCCCAGTGCTAACCTGCAATGGCCTTGATATTATTAGAACTTACTGAGGGTCAGATTCCAATTAATCCACAGATTTAACAGTCCTCTGCTGTAGTGGGTCTTGATGCAATTAGGGAATAATAGATGACAGGAAGGACACTTCCTGGCAGTCAATGACCGATGGCAGAATTTGAAGGGCCCTTAACCCAGCTGGTCATTAACTGCTCAGAGACACAACCTGGAGCTCATATTTTCTATTATAAACCACATATTGAAGATATAAATCAACTACTGCCTTTTCCCCCCTCCTCCCAATCCATATGAGCTACTGTGGCAGCAGTCCATGGCCACAGGAAAATCCCAGACAGGCTGGTGCTGCACCTTGGAATCCTGAAAACCCCAAACTGAGCCACCCTGAGGGCTCCCAAGGAGCCTGCAGCTGGTGAGCAGAGCTTGTGCTCAACCAGAAAGAAACATCTGAGAGCAGGAGAATGGACCAGAGCAGCAGGGACACCTGCAGCTCTCACATTTGTTGTGCTCTGTCACTTGTTTGGTGCTTCCAGGGCAGCAGAGCCCTCCTGTGATGATTGGAATAACCATGGTAATTTAGGAGCTTATTTATTACTCATCCAGCTCAGTGCTGCCTTTCCCTCATGGTGACCTGATGCACACACTGTGTTATAAGCCAAATTTCTGAAGGCTAAGATGACCATTTGGGGTGACCGGACCAGCACAGGGAAGGAAGTGAGTTGGTCAGAGCTGCTGCTCTCCACAGCACCAGGAAAAGCAGGAAAAGCAGGAAAAGCAGGAAAAGCAGGAAAAACAAATGTGCTGCCCTTGCTCTATGGGTTAGCCCCCAACACACCACCTCATCCAGAAGATTGCTGTACATGTGGAGGCAGCCCCCTGTCCTCTGTGGCAATTAGTGCATTGGTTTTTTTGGTTTTTTTTGGATTGACACCTAGAGATGTCACATGAACAGTTTGTGTCTTGCTGCTGCAGGAAGCAGTGACTTTCTGTAGCCATTGTTTGGTTTGCTTTCCATCGTGCTTGTGCAACAACCCAGCTGTCAGCACCAGTGTGATCAAGGTTACTGACCAGTACAGCTGCAGGTTCCAGTAAGGAAAAGGAGAAAAATCACAGGGAAGCAGGCATGTGTGGGGAACAGAGGAAATAAATAAGATTAGGTTGCACAAGTCAATAATTATGTCTTTATCCACTACAACATGTTGGTCAGACTCCACATTACCATCCACTGTTGACTTTGAAGTATTTGAAGTATTGAAGTATTTGAAGCATTCCACCACACAGACTCATAGTGCAGAATGTCATTTTTAGGGAGTTCATGTATGGTGCTTTCTCCAAGGAAGAAAGGATTCTGTCTCACTTGGATTTTTTGGGGTGGTTTGTGCACCAGCTGAAACTTGACTGGAATCTGATGTATTGTACAACCAAAAGGCTCTCTTACATCTCTGCTTAGTCCAGTATGCTTCAAAATAATTCATTATTTTCCTGTGAGAACCATGACTAATTGCTAAGTCAGAAACCAATCACAAGACTCCAACAGCAGCAGTTTACAGACATGGCAATATGGCAACTATAGATAGGCTTGTTGCTGTTTAAATTTGGTTAGTTTTTTTAAAGTTATGTGCAGCAGAAAAGGGGAAGGCAGAGAAAGAAGAGACACGAGAACTGTTTTGTCTCATTTCTACTCACTAAAAATCCTTCTGAGATTATGTTGCTACCAACAGCACTTCCTGCACAGAAAATTGACAGTATTCAGTGGGTATTGTCAAATTAGGTTGGTTATCATGCATGTTTCCTACAGCACATGGTGTTAACAGATTTCAGAGGCTGACAAATGCCTTCACAGACTGGAAAGGCTTGGGCTAAACCTAAGAGCTGTAAAATTCAGTCACCAAATTTACAGGAGGCCAGCTGGACAGGCCTTGTTGCATTTTCCTGTCCTGGTCAGTCTTTAATACTAAATTCAAAGGAATAAAGGGTGCACAGAAGAAGTCACACACACATCTCATAAAACAAAATTTATCTTTAATTTGTAAGTGTCAACAGCAGTACAAAAGATGGAGTGATGGTGAATAGATTAAGGGTAGAGAGGACAGTCTTGAGGTAAATGAGCATAAATAGGCAGTCTTATAGACACTCCCCTGAGGGGTCTAAACCCCTATCATGGCATATACTGTATCACCCAAGGATGACATGTTTAACATATCAGGAAAGCACCTTGTGCAAAAAAAAAAAAAAAAAAAAAAAAAAAAAAAANAAAAAAAAAAAAAAGAATAAAAAGAAAAAAAAAATTTAAAAAATCCCTCCCACCCAAAACACGTAGGTAAGGTGCCAACGTACACCAGAACATACTGTATATGGACAGTGTCTTTCAATTTTGTCTTTTCCATTGATAACTGAGGCAGAGGAGGAGAAGACTCTTAAAAGTACCACTGAAAGATTATTTAATATTTAATTTACCTCACGTCAATACTGCACAACAAAATCCAAGAAGTCTGTTTATGCAATGAAGCAGAGCTAAGAATAACTATTCTCTTTTTTAATCTGAGAACAGATTTTTTTCTTAAATCAATATCCTTAGCAAACTTTTTTCTTTCTTTTTTGTTTTTTCTTTTTACTGTATCAAGAGGAGAGTGTGAGATGTGATGGCAACCTTTAAGTTCATTTAAAAACTTTACACTGGACTGTACAAGATTTTTTTTTTTTTGATAAACTATTTACATTTTCAGACTTTAAAACATATTCAAAGCAGCAATAGACACTAGTTTTTCCTCTAAACGCCCAAATAATTACCGGCCATGGGCCCAGGTAGGTACCTGCACTGTATATAGAATTTCTACAAAGAAAACCTGCCCATTTAGTGGCCAGTGGCTGTTAAACAAGCAGCCCTCGCCAGTAAGAGCTGCACCCAGGGTGTTGCTATAGGAATCAAAGCATAGTACCTTGACAAGAGAGTCTCAGTTGTCCCAACAGCTCTACACAAACTTTACAATTTGAAACAGCAGCTAGCATGTCAGTCCAGCATGTCAGTGAATTGTGCTGATTAAATTAACATAGAGTACAATCTCACAATATACATCACAAACAAATTACAATGTCAGGAAATAAGAGTTACAGTAAGATAAGTTATGTAGTAACAGCTTATAAGCTTGTCTTAATGTAATAAAAAAAAATTTTACATGGGAAATACAATAATGAATGAACATAAATGCTAAGCATTCTAGTTTGCTACAAGCTGAAGAAAGGTACAAGAAAAAAAAAACAACATTGCTTTCTGGAAAGCAAAACACAAATGACAAAGGAAGACAAACGGAGAATGCACACTAGCAGGTCTGCAATGTGCAGCATACAAACAGTTAAATATTTGCACATTCCCCATACTCCAAGAGCACCAAGGACCTCACTTGTGGTTTTTAGAAAGCGGAAATTACAAAGCAAGCCATGTCACTAAGTTGCTTTATAGCTTTCATATTGCCATAAATACCAATTTGATAAGTTTTCCTTTAGCCCAGTTCACCCCACCCTACCCATTTTTACCCAGTATGTGAAATCTCAGAAAACTTCTTTGTCACCATTTCCAACAATTCTGGTCGTTAAAAAAGGGCGTGGGATTAAAATGAAATGTTTTTGCATATACATTGTCTTTTCCTTCTGTAGCAGGGCATTGCTACATATAAAAAATGTAGCTTGGTCTGAGTAAAATCACAGATTTTAATGGGTTGTACCAAAAAAAAAAAAAAAAGTTTAGAAGAAGTTTTTTTAAAGGAAAAAGTGTTTTGTAAAGGATCAAATGAGGTCATACAATATTATTCTTTTAAAAGAACATGCTTAAGTGCCAACTTGAATCTTAAAAAAGCATGCAAAACACCAGGGGGCCCAAGCCCACTCATTAACTTCTCATAAAAAACGTGAAGAGCTCTATCATACATCCTGCTGGCTGCATCTCCAGTGCAGTTGTTCTTGCTGTGGCCCTGGCTCAGCAAAGTTCACCCCACTTAGCACCACCACTGGTCCTCGTGACCTCCGTGGAGGCACTGATGTGCTTGTGCTAAGCAGGTAGGGCAGTGTTCTCCTGGGGGAGGATGGGGTCTAAACCCTGCAGAACGTTCTGCTGGGAGATGATTTTGAGATGTCATGCCTTTGATGTGGCTGGAAAACAAAATCCAGAAAGCCAGCCCGGAGCTCAGATGGCACTGGGAGGTGGCTGTGTGGTGTTCATCCAAAGCAGAAGCTGCCCACAGCTGGCTGCTGCCCACAGCTGGCAGCTGCCCACAGCTGGCTGCTGCCCACAGCTGGCTGCTGCCCACAGCTGGCTGCTGCACACTTTGCACAGGCTGGGCTGTTTACTGGGGCTGATGCTGCTCTTGGGTTTGCATGTCCATCCCAGAGCCATCCCATCTTTTCCCTCCCCCTGCCTCTCGCTGCACCTGAGTGCAGTGGTTGAGGAGCACGTCAGGATCCTGGGAATGCTCAGCAGGTGCTTCCACACCAGACAGATGGTGGTGCCCAAACATAGAGGCAGACCAGGATCTGGCCAGCTCTCCAGACTCGTTTCTGCATGTGAACCCTGGAAAGCAGTATGGTTTCCATTGGGACCTTATCTTCCATTCTTATAAAATAAGAAGTGAACTATTCTGGCTGGTATCAGACTGTCTGGGGAGTCTTCTTCTCTTGAATATAAGTATTTAATAGTTTTCCAAAAGAAAATATATTGTATCTGTTAATTAAATAAATTGTTCACAGAGAAAATAGTATTACTATATTAGTGCTCCTGAATGGAGTTATGTTTCCAGTCAGTTTCTAAGGGGCCTCAAGCACAAAGCTTAAGAAACAATTCCATGAATCCTCTTCGTGTACTGTGTGAACAATTTCTCTGGTATTATAGCCTAATATAACAATAACATGATTAAATGAACATAAAACACAAAGGATTGATATTAATGAGTCTTGCCTACGTTGCAAGGGCCATTTCAGTCATTTTAATCTTTCAGGGACATGCTTTTGACTTCCAAATGCCATTCTTGTTAAGTAAAATATCTCATTGGTTTTACTTGGATTCAGAAGACTGTGTTTCCCATCAAATGTAGCCAAACTTTGGCATGTTTCATGTATCAACTTTCTAAAAAAGGAGAAAGTGTTCCCTGTTTGTGGAACATGCTATTAAAAATCAGAGAGAGCACAAGTGAGGCATCTTGCTGTCCCAGCTACAGGTCCACAATACTGCGCTCACACTGCGGGTGTAAATTCAGCATCTACATGAGGTACAGTGACTTGTCAGCATTTAATATGGACCAACATACACTGATATAGAACAAAAGTAAATACATAACTTATACTTCACTAAGTATCCATGAACAAAAAATAAAATTCTATTTCCTATGTTATATTTACACAATTTAAAAAAAAAAAAAAAAAAATCTAAAATGAGATGGTAAATTCATCAAAAAACTTTGTTTTGAGCTCCGATTAATAAAAAGTAAAAATGTTGGGTTTCATCCTTATGATTGTCCTTCCTTGATTTCTACTGACATTTTAGAGCCAATGTCGGCTAATAAATAGAATAACACGCTCATAGGCACAATTCAGATTCAAATATGTTCCTCCCACTCCCCCAGCCAGTAAATGCAATTTTTACCAGCTGGTGATTCCTGAACAGCCAGTCATTTTCAAGAATGTGGCTTTGACATACAGAGCATCAGCATTGAGGCAGGGCTGGAGCTAAAACAAAGTGTTCATACATACATGTATTTTGCATAAATAAATGAAATAACAAGACATAAAAATGACTCAAATCCGGCAACTGTGAGGCAGGCCCACACGAGTCGAAACAGATGACTTTTGTTCATGTAGTTTTCGTACAACAGTTTCACATTAGTCAGAAGTGATAAAAAATACCATTTATATCCAGTGCTTATAACACTTACGAAACAACATCTGTGAGTGTGTGTTTTTTTTTTTGTACTACAAGCAAAATCAAGTTTCAGTCCTAAAGAACAGTCCTTTGTTCTCCACAAGCCTGCAGAATATTATTTTGGCATGGTCATAAAATTAAAAAAAAAAAAATTAACCAACTAATCTAAATGTTTGCCTTTGTGCAAAAAAAAAAAAAATAACAAAAAAAAAAATGTAACAAAACAG
>VZTT01039549.1:4098-26374 GCA_013400855.1 Buphagus erythrorhynchus | reverse complement strand
AAAAAAAAAAAAATTAACCAACTAATCTAAATGTTTGCCTTTGTGCAAAAAAAAAAAAAAATTACATAAAATACAATGCTAGCAATACAGCATTCTACCTATGCAACAAAACCAGGAAAAAAAAGAGAGCAAGAGTGAAAGAAAGTGATGTGGGGGGAGGGAGAGATACTTCTAACTGAAGAATTATGTAAGACATTAATAAATAGTCTTTTTTTTTTTTTTTTTTTTTTTTTTTTTAGGAAATAATGGTATCCTCCCCCCAATCTGAGCTGAATGTATTAAAACCAGTTCAAATTCCCAAGCTATTTTAAGAACAAAAACCACTTTCTATCAGTACCTTAGCCAGCTTAAAGAGGACGCTCACCAGCTAATGACACAGCATATGCCTTTAAAGACTTGGCTAGACCAGTTTATTGCTTATTAGACATGGACTCAGAACACAATTAAATAAATATTAAAAATATAGCTTTTTTTTTTTTGTTCCAAATTACAACATGGTCAGAGAAATTTGACCATTGTGTTCCTATGCCACCATCTTTATAAATTGTCCTGTAAATTGAACAATCTCCTTTGTCTCAGGGGGTCGCTCTCTCACATAGAAACTCGATTCCTACCTGAATTTACCTGAATCCCAAGCCTGAATTTATCACCAGTGTGCTGAGCACAGCCAATTCCAAATAAAAGCTGAGGGAGTTGAGGAGCTTCAGCACAGTTGTTCATCAGGCCTGCTGGAACTGGATATATACACAGTGATTTATTTGTGAGCAGGAGTGGGGTATGAGGGGGAAAAATAAAGGCAGCTTCCCCTCTGTCTTTAACACCTAATAGATTCACAATCTTTGAATGCCTCTCTTGCATATTTCCCAGAATTATCTCCAGTAATTGCATTTTTTCTAGAAGTAATACAAACAGAAATTTTAGTTTCTTTAGCACCTCACATCCAAAGATCCCAAAGCGCTTGACTTTGTCACATTCCCACATGACTAAGATACAATAAATAATTCTGACGACCCATTTTCCCCCCTTTGCAATTAGATATTTGAGTGGCCTTCCCTCCCCCACTTGGAGTCTCACAAACAAATCACTGCATAAACACTTAAGGTGGCACAGTTCCTTCAGGTGGCAATAGGAATGTGATGTACAGAGCCATGACTTGCCACAGATTCCTCAGGCCCTAAAAACTCAGCATGGTGGGCTGTAAAAGCAGTTTGGATTTCACATCTGCCCTTGCTGTCTGAGAGTAGAGGTTTATAGCTATAAACACAATTTTAGGGGTATTTGTACTCTATGTACATATAAAAGTACTCACTTTATTTTGCAATACATATAGCAGAGTGTTTCCAAGTGCTCCTTGAACATACAGTGTTAGAGGAACAAGTGAATTTCTCATTCATAAAGGTCATGTTCATTTTAGTAGCAGGTGCACTTTTATTTTCATATACCTGTGTGATTTAGGGAAGGGGAAAGAAGAGGCTCTTTAAAATATCAATAAGGAATTGTAAGTGTAATGCCACCAACTGTACTTTTTAAAATAAATATTAAGTATTTGGACCCTTGACATTCTGGAATGAATAAATTATTTAAGAGAAAATGTGTTAAGACTGAATGCAAGGGCTAAAAGCAAAGTAGAGAATGTAATCAGAGGTGGCCTCACACTGCTAAGACAGGCCCGTCCATAGCTGGTGATCGCTCTTTTGTGCTTAAAATTTCACACTAATGGCACATCAAGAGGCAAAAGCAATTGGGCACATGCACTATGGCAACCATGTTCACTAATTAAGAATATCCTGTCTCCAGATTCCTGAGTACTTTACCATATTCTGGAAAAAAAAATTAGGTTTTATATATAATTTTTTTTTAAGATGCCAAAGGATTGTCTAAGACTTTACAGTGTCTCCTTTAAGACTTTTTGTTTAAATGTTAAGATTCAAAAGTTATGAAAAGTTTGGCACATCAGAAGTTCAGCTATACATATGGAAAAAAAAAATGGAATTCAGAGACTATTTTTTAAATACAAGCTATGATGCACAGGTGTGCACACTTGCGGACTTGTTCTGTTTCACAATATGAAATCTGCAGTTTTTGTTTTCTAAAATAATCCAGAATAAAAACACATTCACAACCTGTAGGCTGGCACAGCATACCTGAGTGAGAATGTATAACCCCCATCTAAAACAGTAACTTAAACCTTTATCAGCATCCAAACGGAAAAAGACAAAAGGTAAGACTTGTAAGACAGCTATTGATTCATATAAGTTTTCAAGTCCTGATGTCTGATATTTATGTCTTCATCTAAATTAAAAAACAAAACAAAACAAAACAAAAACAAAAAAAAAAAAAACCCAAGTTCATGAAAAATTAGGGAAACAATCTGTCTCACACAATAAGAAACATTTAAGACCATTCTGCTGATGTAACTGTAGGAGCCACACATGCATGCAGGCTCTTTAAGAACTTTTGTTCAAAAAAAACCCCCGAAAAAAACCCCGAATGAGTCTGAGTACTTTAATTGTGTGAACACTCCTCAGTTGGCACTGACTGCCTCATGGGCTTCGTTTTCACTGCTATAGTCTGATTTGGGATCATCCTCATAGTCCTCATACATTTCCATCTCGTCCTCTCCGTTGATGGCTTCGCTGCCGGGGAGGCTCGCGCCGTCCGCCTTCATCCCGTAGGTGCTCTGGATGACAGGGATGCTGGGCTCAGGGCTGGCAGAGGTGCTGGAGCAATCTGATGGCATCTGGGGGGACGGCGTGGTGGTGGCCATGCTGATAGCACCGGGGTACACAACTCCTGCTCCCGTGGTGATTGGAATCTGGGGCTGCTGTCTGCAAGGAAACAAAACACGAGGGAAAGGTCACTGCCTGTGTTTAGGGGAGGGGAGACCTTCTGTGAGTCCAAAGGGAAGAAAGGCAGGTGGCGTCCCAGGTATTGAAAGGTCACTGCCTGTGTTTAGGGGAGGGGAGACCTTCTGTGAGTCCAAAGGAAAGAAAGGCAGGTGGCTTCCCAGGTATTGAAAGGTCACTGCCTGTGTTTAGGGGAGGGGAGGTCTTCTGTGAGTCCAAAGGGAAGAAAGGCAGGTGGTTCCCCAGGTAGGCTCTGTGTGCTCCTCTGGGCTCACAGACCTCTGTGGTATTGATCCATTTTCTCCCTGGAAGGACAGCTGGGGAGTGAGGTGCTTTCAGTCACTACCAGACACCCTGTCATGTACTGTGTGTGTTTATTTAAACCATAACACAGACTAGCACTTGGACAGATGTGGTCACTGCACTGCAAAGAGAGAAAAAGGACAGCAACACACACGGACCTCTTCGGGGAAAAAGGCCAACTTTATTGTTCAGATAGTCTGTATTTTTACTATGTTACTTGAGCTAGGACAGGACAGTAGTTCATTGGACAATTGGGAAAAACATCTCTGGGACAACATGTCAGGATGTCCCATGAGAAAAACACCAGGTGTTAATCAGTATTATGCATTCCACTCTGTTTTTCACCATGTTCCCCCCCTGGGAGGTTTCCTCCCTAACTGAAGCTGCAGTCAGCTTGTCAGCCTGGGAATGGACTTGAGAGTCAGGAGACATCCAGGCCTGAAAAGAATTTCCAAGCTGTAATTCCCTAGTCCTCTGAATGTGTGTGTCCACAGACAGAGACCATCAAAAGGCTTCAGGCACCCATGTGATGCCTGCCTGCTACCACAGACACCGTGTATCCAAAATCTAAACCCTTAAACTCATGGCAAGAGCTTCTGCTAATGAGAGGACCTCAAGATTACCTAAAATGGCAGACAGAAACTCTAAGTATCTAATTTACTATGAAAGTGCCAGGTAGACTCCTACTTCACTTAGACATTCTTTTGACATTTGATTGCTGGCTTCTGATTGTTATTTGGATCCATCATCAGAATGCCATTTGCTTTTCAGGATTTTATGTGTCAGGGATTTTGAAGCAAAGTACTTGATAAAAAAAGAACAAATCTGCCCTGGAAGATGCTGATTTTGTATTGACTAGTTATTGAACACACATGCCTATTTGCATAATCTATTTAAAGAATCATACATCTCAATGTATTCCCAACCTTCTTTAGAGCAATATTGACCCAGTAAGAGTGAACTATTATGGAATTTTAGCAGGAGAAACATTATCAGGTATCTTTGAATCATCTAAGGAATCTGCACTGCGTCATTCTATGTTAAATTCAAAAGGACATTTTATAAACCAGTCTCACAAATTCCTAATCATTGGCCAAATCAATACAGAAAATAATGTTAAGCTTATTTAAAAAACCCTAAATGTCGACTCTTCATTGTTCATTGATCAAACTCTGATTTTGATGAATATCACACTAGAGAGTTACAGGGAAGCTGCAGCCCTTGGAGTTTGGGCAGTG
Organism: Buphagus erythrorhynchus; assembly: GCA_013400855.1. Classification (NCBI taxonomy): domain Eukaryota; kingdom Metazoa; phylum Chordata; class Aves; order Passeriformes; family Sturnidae; genus Buphagus; species Buphagus erythrorhynchus. The sequence continues at coordinate 21,987 of VZTT01039549.1, read as the reverse complement.
ATACAGTGAAATCATGAAGACCCTATGCAACACACCACTAAAAGAGTTTGTAGCCTGCCATGGCTGGTGCTGCTAGCCTGACTCTTACAGCCTCTGCACAGCTTGAGAAATTCAAACATCTGTTGTGTAAGTCTTGTACACCTGGCTAGCAGCGAGCAAAAACGCAGTAATTCATTTGACACAGTCATTATACTCCTGTTTGCAAATGATGATTTGCAGATGATTTACAAACAGCTTGGGATTTTTCACTAAATTTTCACTTTTTAAATGGTCTGATAAATGTTCTGTGAAAACAATTTTCAGCCAATGTATTTGCTTGCAAGTGATTTTCTGCAAACATCTTTCAATACTTTATCCATAAAATTGAACACCTACCTCACATGGGAACATTTCTGGTTTAGGATTGCATGTTTTCAGGAGTATAAACTATTGCTGCTAAAACCCCACACGTATCTCCTCCACGACTTTTAGATGAAGAAAATGTTCACATTAATGAATGCTTCCACAAAGCAGAGGAAAAAGAAACCCACACATGGTCAACACAAAAAATCTACGTAGTTGTCACCAGGCCATACACACTTAATTCTTTCTAATCTGCCCATCTAAAAATCTTTCACCAGCATTTCTTAGAATAAATAAATTCACAAAACAAAACATCACCAGTTATTCATCAAAGAACACCATAATATCAATGCCAAATGATGCTTTGGGAAAAGTTTTCACAACTCCTGTAACAGAAGTTGTAGAACCTACTCAACGAATGATTGAGTTGAAGCTGCTGCTGTCTTGCAGATGGCATTAAGTATCAGAACACTAACACCCACCTCTGCACCTCCCCTCCCCTAAAAGTTTGTATTTTTTCAGAAGCAAATTGCATTTTTACAAGCAGCAAGAACAGCTTTAAAAGTCTGCTTAAGACAATGCTGTGAGATATTTTGATGAAGTGATGGTTATGAGTGTTAAGGGCTAAAGGACAGAGAAATCCTGCTATTCTTTCAAATGCTGATAAAGTCAGCAAAATTCTTTTGCACATCCACATTTCTGTGGGACTGGGTACACTTGTCCAAGTACCACCCATTTCAAAGTATAAATGGAGAACAAAAAGAAGCCAAATTTACAGAGGTACTTTTTACTTGGGAGCACACCAGACAAATGCATGGCAAGCTACTGAATGAATCTAATTGTCAAAGAAATTGATTGGTATAACAGGAAAGTTAAAGGCTTACTGAATTTGTCATTCATAAATGTAGTCCTTTTTTACATGTTAAACAAAAATCAGACATGCTGTGCATGCCTGCTGCTGGCTGGGTAATAATTTTAAATTACCTATATCTCACTGTGGAACTGTAAACATGTGGTAACTGTACCACCTAATTGGAAAGGCTCTCAAATTGCTACCCATTTGCTAGCAAAAAATTTGCTAGCACTTAAACATGGGCACCTACACACCTCCAGTAACTGGACACCGACCTCTGATTTAATACCTGTTATTATTTAGAGCTGATCAGGTTGTCACTGTAAATTCTGCTCTAGTTGCTACATTACATCCCAGAAAATTCATCTTATTTTAAAACACCACAAACGATGTGAACAGCATATGTTACTAGAGATGAGTGTTATCATTTCCTAAGTAATTAAGTTCTTGGGGGGAGGAAAACAGAGCATTTGTTTAAATTCCCACTGCTCTCCCTGAAAGGAAGAGTTGGAGTTTCTAACCTACAACTCTGGCCATTATGTTTTCTTATATTTGTAGATCTTAAAGCTATTCCTGTTAATGGAGTCTTTCATTACATTAAATTCCACACATTTAATCATTGCCTCTAGCTAGAGTTATACCAATCATAGAACCTTGGAGGGGGGGGAGATAAAAACATACTTTACCTGCAAGCTACAGGTTACAATTCAGCTCAGTTGCACATGGAAGTTTTCTGCCTGTTAAGATTTCCAGAAAGCAACATTAATCTTCTGGTCTCTTCAGATCCATGAGGAATGGTGGCACATCTACATACCCTGGCTCCAAACCCCTCCTGTCTTCACCATCTCCTCTGACAAATAAATCCTTACGTGGACAATTACTAGGGGTCACTACCTGCTCTGCCAGCACTGTCTGTCCACTCTGGGGCCAAAGATTTGGCAAAAAAATATTTAAGTAAATATAAAAATGGAAGAAACATGAAAATTATTAGAAAAACTGACCTGCTCACAAATTCGCGGCATTAATAGTCTCAGTATTTTTCTGGAGAATGTTCCTCGTTTGACTTTTGCCAAACCAGCTAAACATTTAAATTGGCAAATGACCATTGTTTCCTGATCCTTTCCCAACCATTTTCTGACAGCTCTTTAAATGTCTGAAGCAAAAATCGATTGCATTAAGGAAAACGCTCATATGTTACACACCCCTGAAAGTTACATTCCCATAAGGAATGAAATAACAGTAAATCTCACAAAAGCACCCATTGTGTACTTGCTTTAAGTTCAAGCTACAGGAGTATAATATTACAGACTTATTCAAAACCAGAGCCTAGCAACACTGAGACTACGTGTGTACAGTAGTTATAAACACTATAAAGGCTTTATTCTAAACATCTTATGCTGGTAAAGAACAGAAAAAGAAGTTACTGCTTACATCATTTTGCAGAGAAATGTATATAGCATATACTTCTATTTAGAGTGTATTAGACTGTAAAAATGACTGAGCAATGGATTATATTTGCAAGACAAGGCAACAAAAGACAGACTCAAAATATCTGAATTTATGGTTCATATATGATCCATTTGTTAGCTCACATTTATTTATGCATAACGAAAAAACTGCTATTGAGGATAAATTGTAAATCTCTTTAAGTCTGTTTGGGAGTCACTTATGCTGAAGGTATCATTCACAAGTTCCATTAGTAATTTTACTATTAAAAATAACTCAATTATTTTAAAGACATAGCTGGCTTCAGAATCAGCTTCCCCGAGACTGAAAGCAGCAATTTTTTAACATACTCTGCATTAAACATGGATTATTTCTGTATATTATCTGCCTCATTTGGAAGAAAATTCATTCATGTAGTGATGCAATAGAAGGCCTATGCACACTGTAAGTTCCACTCTGTTCTTTAAAATACTTGGCAGTTCCCAGATTTTGGTCTATTAGATACATAACAATTATCTGAAAACATTAATTTCCTGCCCAATTTATTCCAAGAAATCTTCACTCTCATTCAATTCTTTGGAGGTTTTTCTTCAAAGATCAGAATAGAACCTGGCCATTCATTAGCTTATTTTTCTATTTTATTTTAAATCCTGGCTAGTTTGCATATTGAGATTCTTTAAACTCCCTTTGTGCATCTTACCAAAGATGCACTTCACTGAAGTGAGCAGTGTGAGCCTTTTTTACATCAAAAAAAGTTTGAGCCATGGAGAACATGTTTGAGGTGCAGGGTTGTACCTGCAGCAGAATTATCTTATGCTAGCCAGTGGCTCATTTAAGGGAGTCTGACAGGAACCAGCCTTTACTGGATTGCCTAAAACATAAAAGTACATTTGGTAGAAGAAAAATGCAAGCACAATTATGAAAAAATATATTTCTTCTTGCTTTTTACTATTTCCTTGAGCCACCTGTTCTAAACGTGCATCTGACTCTTCACAAGTCTCCTACTTTTCTTTTTTTTCAGTGATGATATTTTGGTGCCATTTCGGTGTATACCCATTCCCAACTTAATTGGTTTGTACTTTAAAAAAACCAACCAACCAAACAAACAAAAAAAAAATAAAATCCCCAGCAGCACCTCATGCAGTATGAGGTACTTGGCACATTTCATTGGAGTCTATTTTGTACTTTTGTTCTCTATCTTCCACTGAAATATTTACTGTAAACACAGAGCATATTCAACCCGAAAAACCACATTTGTCTTTTATTTCACTCTGAAAAGGAAACAGCATCTCGACTCTCACGTCCACAGTTCTGAAGGACGATTTATGTTGTTCCATCAAAACAGTGGAAAAATAATGGGGGTGTGAGGTCAGTTAGGAAACTGTTCCAGCTGATGCTTTATGTGATATTTATGTTAAACACAGGGAAGAGTAAGTTTAAGAAGCTGATGGGCTCACTTACTGTGTTTCACTTAGTTATAATCTGATTTGGAAGAAATGTTGCTTTTCATTAGTTAGTAAACTATTCTGCTGAGACAAACTATGAGGTGTCTTATGTTTCAGTTCAAAAAAGATGTTCTAGTCTGGCTTTTTCACTAATTTTACTTGGTGTCTTCCAATAAGTTTGTTTTAAATTATTCTTGAGGGAAAAGGGGAATTTTGGACAACAGTGGGAAGTCACGGGGAAGTATGAAATAATTTTTTTAAATCCCAGCCCGTGATTCCTCAGGACCATAATCTATATTCACATTGAACAGCAAAATGGATCTCATTTCATATTTATTGAATGCATCCATTAGACTTCATAATCCCTTTTCCATCATGTGCAGAAACAAAAGTCATTGGTTTTGGTAAAGTCCAGTGACCATCATACAGCTGCACAGAGGTAGTTTACTTTAAACTTCTTCAACATGGATAGAACATGGTGAAGTGGACTTAGCATAAATAGGAATTGGAAAAATCCTTTCAATAAATGGTGACATTCTCATGGTCTTTGTGATCACACTGTTGGATATATGAGAAAGATGTTACATTTAGGGTGCACCATTTGGTTTTGAATACCTTTCAAAACTATATATATATATTTTAATAGAAACATCACTCTTTATGTAGGCATTTTGAGAAGTTCTTAAATCCATCCTCCATATTCACTCCCATTTAGCCATCACATTTAATGTGTAAAATGCTACTGCTTAATACTGTTTTGAATTAGCAAACAATTCTCAAATTGTTCTGACTGCTGTTCTGGCATTTCTTTTGCATTTCTTGTCTACATGTGATTTGGTATGTCAATCTGCTTTGGAAGACATAAGCTAGAATTTCATTCCCTCAATCTGAATATAATTTGTGATGTTCTGTAAAAATTCAGATTTCTACTTAGAGCCCTATGGGCAATTTTGATGGGAGATTATTAGTAAACAATTTCCCTTAGACTGAAGAATTAAAAAACAATGCCATAACTATAGACTGGAAGGCTGTTTCAAGATATCAAAACCACTTCTATTTACTGATTGAAGAAAGAGCCCACATTGTTGCAGGCTGTACCACAAAATAATTGACTGCAACAGGAGTTCTGCATCCCAAGCCAAAAATGAGGGCACATAATCGACGTCAAGGTCAATTATCTGGTAGTGAAGTACCCAACAAAAGGAGACTATTGTGATTGGAGAAATAAGCAGAACATTGTGAATTTGGAAAGGCTGGCACTGGAGGCAGCTTTTAGACTCTTTGTAAATCACCAGAAACATTGTGTTAGAGCACTGAGCATCACAGATTAATTCATAAAAAAAAAAAAAAAGACAAAAAAAAACCAGGAGAGAGAAATCAGTTATGGTGCAGTTGTTTCACTGGACTTTTGTTATCTTTAGCTTGTAGATGTTTCACAGTGCTGCTTTCTCTGCTGAACACTAGAGGAAATACCACTAGAAACACACACAATGCTCTTAAAACTGTGCCAGGATCTTTTTGGGCCATATATTTTGGGTTATAAATCTACCCAGTCTATCTATGCACTACTTGAAAGACCCTTTCTAAAACTTATATTTTTTTAATATTTTTTTACACACTTCTGTATATAACAAAATTCCTAGTAGCTTCATACCATGATATCATTGATTCATGTGTGTTCCTCATGCAACTACTATTACTCCTCTCCCTTTTCCCCCTCTCCCGACTCCTTATTCTACACAGGAATAATCCTTTGTGTTCTTCTCTTTGTTCTTTTCTTAATTTAGGAAATGATGCTGTAGCCGTTACTAACCCAGAATGGATTAGCTTACTAAAAACTCACAAAAGACATTATTCAAACCTTTCAGGCTAATGGGAAACAACTTCTTTTGACTTTAAAGAATTCCACAATCAGTCTCACAATCAGCATTCAGTGGCAAGCTGATAGCTCCATATTCCATCTTATGTTTTTAATAAGCTCTGGCCGGTTCACATCCTTTCCCTCTAAATGACATTACTCGGTGACTTAAACAGACAAGTCTGCTTTCAAACAGCGTGCTCTGTCTTGGCAAACAATTGCAACAACTGAACTCACCCTACGGTGAAAAACTGCCTCATCTCCTGCCTTCGAGACCTCATCAGCTGCTTGTACTCGCCAATGCGCAGTTTCTTCCCGTCCACAATGCAGGTGCGTTTTGGTCGAGGCTTGTATTTGTAATTCGGGTACTTCTCGAGGTGGATTTTACTCAGCCGTGCCTGCTCCTCGTAATAAGGTTGTTTCTCTTGGTTTGACATGGACTTCCAGCGAGATCCTATGGACACAAAGTGTTAGTGAGTGCTCGGGTGAAGCGGGTTTAGCTTTGTAAACACACAGTTCAGCATGCCTTCTCGCCATAATGCGTTTTAATCAAGTTCATTAAATAAACTGATTTAAATTTACATCGGTCTGCGCTTATATTGGCTTGCACAACCCAAGACACCTTAAAAGAATCCTGAATTTCAGACATTGCTGCAGACTGTGCATATGTAAATCTCTATTAAATAGGGTACGCTTAAAATCAATAGTTAAGTCTCAAAATCTCAACCTCGTGCTGCAAAACAGACTACTTAATTTTTTTACAATAAGAACATTAATCTGTGAGTAATTCCATACCTCTGTAATACCACGTACAGTGTGATGGTTAAGGAAAGTCTGCAGCCATACTCTCACTGTTAAAAGCCTAACACATTGCCTAGGGACACAGCCTTCTTTGATATTTTTATGAGAATTTGGTTTATACACTCCTGCTAATAGATATTAATAACTTGCTATGTAGCAGGAAAAAAGTATCAAACCTTATAGATTCAGCAAAATTACGAACAATCCCTTGCTGTATGGGCGTCTTAAATTTACTGAACTTCTGATATAAGCTTGGCATAATACTGACACCTATTTTAAATCCTATTATGCGTATCATTTTCTGGCCAGATGTTATAAGCACACAGAACTGAATCGAGAAAGTTACATTTCACAAACTCACATTGGAAAGAAAAAAAAAGTAAAACAGAAAGCACACTGTAACTATATACAGCACTTCAGGTACTGTAAACTCTCATTGAAAGCTGCACCAATAAAAAAGTTAAAAAATTAACACAGTGTACACAGGAAAAGGCAAAAGTATTCAGATCTCTTGTATTGTTTGTAAGGAGCTATCTAAACACTTGAATAGAGACAGGAATAAGAAATGCAGAAAATAGCTTTTTGGTGTCTTTTAGATGAATAAAACGATTACAGCTGTGGTAAACGTGGGTGGAAGCTATTCTTTTACCAACATTTTTCATACATCAACAAATGGAAAAGTTGTATAAATATTATCCGTAGCCAGCAATATTCTGTGTCAGTTCTAATATTTCAGTCTCTTTTCTCATTGTCCTGGAAACATTGCACAGATATTATATGGACATAGACTTATTTGTGGCAGAGCAGATACTGACAGGTTAATTCCATGGTTAACAAACACTCAATTGCTGGCACTTCTGAAATATTTATGCTGGAAGTTTACATTTTAATGAATACAGTTACTATGCTCCTAATAGTTTTTTTCACAGAATGCACACAAATAATATAGATTCCCTACAGCTGCCAACACTGAAACAGTGAAGGTTTTATACAAAACTGAAAGGCTATTCATATAACTTACTTATATGGTAGACAAAAATATGAGAACTACTAAGAAAGATCTTGGAAGTTTTAGGACAAAGTAACATTTATTTCTATGTATTCTTGCCTCTGATTGAACTAACATGCAACAAACTTTGCTAAGAATGTATTTGAACTCAGAGTTTACAATAAAATGATTACAGAGGAAACTTGATTTTTACTTTTATTTATTATGAGCTACATTTGGATTCTGTCTTTCACTTCAAAGACTCAAAAAGCAAATATAGGTTTTAACATTTCACCACTCATTCTCACGTATGTTTCTAATTCTCTGGAGGGGTCTTAAAAAGCAAATCAAAATTTCTTAAAAATGAGTCCATTTATTTGCACAGTGGCAAAATAAAACCCATTAAATATTCCCCAATTGTCCCAATCTACACAAATTAAATTTTAACTATGGTGACTTTTACCTAAGCAATATTTTAATTGCATGATTCTCCTGGTTAGCTTTTTGAACATTGTAACATTTTGAACTAAACATCATTTTGGGTGTGGGGTTTGCATGTATAGGTCTTTTGAACTGTGCCAGGTTTCTTTCTTTGACATTGCACTGTCTGACACAAACCTCTGATTTTGATTTTGTACTTTTTTAACTTTATCCCAGTATTTACTCTAGCAAGTCCCATTTTGCATTCAGGTGATTTGTAGTTCAGGTGCATTCTAATGGGATCTTGCAATTATTGGGATTTTATTGGGACACACTCTTGCAACATTTCACAAAACACTCCTTTTCAATGCTACTAAGTTTTAAAGCATCTTGTGACTGCTGTTGAGAATAAAAAGTACTAGGGAAGAAGTAGAAAGGGAAAAGAAAGGGAATGAAAATGAAAACAAGCCATGAATCTTCATTTGTGTAAGTTTCAGTAATTCCAATTTCGGTGAACATGACCCAGAAAAAAAAAAATGTCCTAAAATTAGAGTTCATAGAACTGTGGAATAGTTTGGGTTGGAAGGGACCATAAAGATCATCCAGTTCCACCCCCCTGCCATGGGTAGGGACACCTTCCACTATCCCAGGTTGCTCAGAGCCCCATCAGCCTGGCCTCGAACACTTCCAGGGATGGGACATCCACATTTTCTCAGGAAACCTGTACCAGAGCCTCACCACCCCCACAGCAAAGAATTCCTTCCAGACATCTAACCCAAACCCGCCAACACAACCTGCGGCCCGCTGCCTCGCGCTTGAGAGCGTAGGGTTAAAATGTTTCTAAAATCATGGGAACTGCATACAGTAGATTCAGGGGGTGGGAAGAAAGGGTGGGTAAGGGAACTAGGCCCTGGGAATGAATATTGAGCTTTGGTTTTTTCTAGATCTAGATTCAGGGGGTGGAAAGAAAGGTGGGGTCTGGTAGGCCTGGGAAAGGGAACTAGGCCCTGGGAAGGAATATTGAGCTTCGTTTTTTCTAGCTCTAGATTCAGGGGATGGAAAGAAAGGTTGGGTCTGGTAGGCCTGGGAGAGGGAACTAGGCCCTGGGAACGAATATTGAGCTTTGGTTTTTTCTAGATCATGTGAAGCTACACCTGCATAATCATCATGTGATAAATGATATGATTGTTAAATATTAACGATTGTTTGGTAATTGAATATAATTATTGTTTAATCATAATAAGAATCATGAGAAACGATGTAATCGTAACAAGAATCATGAGAAAGGATATTTGGGGGGGCCTAATGAAAATTACAAGGATTCATGCTTGGATAAGATCAATGTATACAGTAGAACAATATGGGTCTAATAATTAATATATAGTCATATAATGAGAAGGGTATAAAAACACATCCATCTCGGATCCGTGGCAGTCAGATTTGGGTCTGCACCCCTGATTCCCGAGCCCTCACTGCATGATTGCATTGACGATTGCATGCACCCGCGCACAGCCACGCTGCGACCACGCGTCCCAGCGCTGCCACACTCACCCAGGATCTTGCTGATGTTGGAGTTGTGCATGTCGGGGAAGGCCTGCAGGATTTTCCGGCGCTCATCCTTGGCCCAGACCATGAAGGCGTTCATCGGCCGCTTGATGTGGGGCTCGCTGCTGGCGCGGCCCCGCGAGTCCCGGTACACGCGGGCTTCGGCCACCGCCGCCCCTCCTGTGGGCCAACAATAATACTGCTGTAGTTTGGCGGCAGAGCCATTCACTGCTTTACTCCCTGGAGCGTCAGGGCAGGAGGAAACAAGATGGATGCAAAACATTATTACGTGAGTTAGGAAAGCGCTTCGGTGCTCTGCTTGTTTCAGCCTCTTTTGCTCTCTCTCTCTCTGCTGCCAGATCTATGAGAGAGAGAGAGATGGGCCAGCCAGGGGTCTCTGTGACTGGCCAGGCTTGCCCATCTGAGGTGACCCAACATCAAAGTGAAGAAACAAATTGCACTGGTGTTTTTCCAGTTAAGACATGGAGATCTGATAAAGTTTCCATTTGGGGCTTTACCATAAGAGACATTCTCTGAATGCTCAACAAAACTCACATAAAAGTTACATTTGAGAATCCAAACTGATGTAGGCCTGTTGACACCAGCCATTGACAATGACTTTGCTGCTTGAGCATTTCATAAAAAAAATTACTTTATTTATTTTATTTTATTTTATCCTGCCAAACATTTCATAAAATTAATCATACAGTGCACCAGGTACATGCTGCTATTTGCACGGATCAGATTATATTTGGAGCCGAACACTTTAAAGTTGCATCTGCTTTGGTGGAATTTTAGATGTGCTCTGGGGCATTTGAACCACATGTATGCAGTAAAACTGTCTGCCTCCAACAGGTACACACACAGCACATGGGAGCCTCCAGAGTGGGGGACAAGCACTCCAGCTCCATGCCTGCAGTGTACCCCAGGGTCCTGTCTTTGTCTGCCATCAATTCAGCTTGGACATGCCAACCCTAACTGGGTTTTTGAGTGCATCCAGCCCTGTCTCTTGACCACAAACAGCAAAGTCTCGTGGGGGTTTAGAGATCACAGAGATGAGGTGTAGAACTAATCACTATGGGAGAAACAGATCACCAAGGCATGCCTTTACTGGGAAAAAACTTATGCAATTGTGATGACAATATATGTTTTCAGAGTTACACCTTAGCTATAAGGAAAGCAAAAAGGATTTACAGTGGAGAATGATAGTCTTGGACCTCATCAAACTGGTCATTTAATTTAATACCTTGAAAAGGCAAGATACTTGACAACAAATTAGTGCAGCAATAGGCCTCCTGTTTTTTTATAAACTATTACAGCTACCAACATGAATTTATTTGCCAAATAATATAAGATTAATTCTTTACAGTAAGCAAAACAAAACACTGCAGTTTTAATGAATCCAGGCACAAGTTTTTAGTTGTGCAAGAATCAATTTTCCTAATTCAGAGTGAAAGCATTATGTAGGTATATATTCTTAAAAATTCTACATAGGAAACACATTTGCATGAAAAAAGGGGCCCTAAAATAGAGGATGCATAACTAATACACTACCTTTTTGCCACCAGGTCCACAGTACATTAATTTCATTTAAAATGCACTGACCATACAGGATAAATTGATTTTGCTTTATATGGTGTTGACAGCCATGTTTATTGTGCAGTGAAATGTAGTGTAGTTTCAAGCTGACTATATCCATCAACACAGGGCAATATGCTGACTACTGGGCCAGATGAAGACATCCATTACCCTGAGAGCAAAACACTCATTCACATCCAGCAGTGTCTTCTCCTGAGGATCACCCTGGTGATTTATGATGCCTCCAATGCCATTACTTTGCAGCCAGCACCAATTTGGCAATTTGTATACTAACAGGCGTGCACATAAAAGAGGACAGGTTTGTGGCAAATGTGAGCTGCAGAACTGTTTTAGCACAGTTCTAAGTTAAGCCACAAGTGTTCTGCATTTACAGGAGGCTGCACTCAGCTTTTCACTGCAAAAGGGAGGAGCAGCTTTGCAGAGTGACCTGCAGGTAGGACCAGTTGAGGGGGGTGAGTGGTTGATGAGGTTCTGTCCATTGCTGCCAGAAGCCTTGGATCACAAACATGTCAAAGATACCATATTTTGAGAGAGGATGTGTTTATTCAGAGACTGCAAAAAGTTGCAAATATAGTTAAGTCAACACGGAAATATTTGTTGAGACAAAGAGCTATGTAATTTGAAAAAAGTCAGACATAGCATGTAACAGTTGTTCTATTCCTTTAAGATAATGTAAGAGAAATATGTTACTAGTATGTGGGCAATCAGGAACCTGGTGACAAAAAATATAAAATTATTATTTACGTGAAAGTTATAATTTGTTATTCAGCTGCTCTACTCACAGCACAAGAAAGACCTTTCTGAATCCATAGAAGTCTCTCCAGCTTTTACTTTCCCAAAGGTATTATTCACTACAGCTAAGGAAGAGTTTGTCTTCAGCCCTTTCTAACACAATTTTGGACTTTTCAATCCTAATGTAGGTAAAGAGTAGTTTTACTGGGAGCTAGATTATAGGTGGCTTTTTAATCTGGATATAATCTAGACAGGATGAAAATAAACAATCAAAGAAAAAAAAATAAAAAAAAAAGAAGGCAGAAAGCCACCATAAATTATCTGTTTTCATAGAAAGGTTATGTCAGAAAACAATTCTTATTCGGAGTAATAAATTACAACCATCCCAAGAAGGTCAACTCTGGCTGCATCCACTTTCTGCAAGTCCATACTTGAAGGACTTGAAAAAGCAGCCAAGGAGTTGATGTTCTTTGAGCTTGATCTCTGGGAAAACATTTGCAAGCTGACCTATAGGCCATCACAAAAGCATTTGCAAAATGAATTTCTGCAAATAACTAAAGCAATATAATCTTCATGGTCCTCTGTCTCAGAACCACAGAATTATATTCAGCATATAAAGCATTGCAATAAAATAGTCCTTGTAGCATGGGATTCTGTGGGGGAAGTCAGAAGGTCTCAGTACATTTATAGATTAGAAATGAGGTGCTAATGACACAAATACACATATGCTCAGTGAGATTTTACAAGTTGAAACACATAAGAACAAGCTTTCAAGCTGGTTGTTCTTAGGTACTTCGTCCTGTCAAGTGGATACTTTGACTTTACTGTGCCCTATAAAAACAATTTCAACACATTTAACAAAGTAGGGACTTTTTTCCTATTGTGATAACTATAACTAGTACTGATGGAGGCTCAAAGGCACCCAAAATTTTTAAAGAAAATGTACATGCAAGTACAAAGAAGTAGGTGTTTTAAACCTTTCTGAAAATATTTTCAGGAACTTCTAATAACTAAAAATACCTAAAATAGCAGATAAAATGGAAATGTACTGCCAGTGAAGGGCAAGACAAGAGAAGGAATTGGTAATTGTCTCTCTATGGCTACTGATGCTCTATCTGCCAGTTACTGTTCACACTGCAGCCACAGGAGGAGGGATTTGCAGAATTAAGAGCCTGGTCAGAATTTATAATTATTGCAAAAGCAGTACAGTTTGGCTGCCCTAGTGGCTTAGTTGGCAAAGAACTCGATATTTTGGCCTAAAGACAGGGGCTGTCCTCAAAGTGACACTTTTAGCCTCTGAATGTGTTCAGTGCCTTGCTTCCTAGATCCTTAGCATTTGCTCAACTTGTCATAACTTTGATGATTTAAAAGTAAAATCAGATTAAAGAAGAGTGATCTTTTTTTGGGGATATATGGCAGGCAACTCCTCAGTGAAAGCTGGATTCCATACTGCTCTAGGGGCAATACTGAGGCAAAGAATGCCACAGAATAAATCTGAAAATGCTGCAGCTTCATGAAAATAATTTCCAACAGTATTTTCATTTCTAAAGAGCTCTCTAATCAGAGAACATTAGAAAGATAAGAGAATCTGATCATCAAGAAAGATAACCATCCTCATGAAATAAATGTTAAGAAACATAAAATAACAATTGTTACATTGTTTACTTATTTATTCCTGCATTTTTCTGAGTTTCTTACATTTATTAATGAAATGAATTTTGGGACAGGCATCTTCCCTCAGCATGCTTCCCAGGATCTTGGCCACATTAGGATTAATCATCCTGTTTTTACTGGGATGTGGGTTTACCTTACCTTTTGCACATCATCTACAAAAAAAACCTAGACTGGGCCTTTACTTATTACCAGAAAAGAAACAATAATAGATGGGATGGAAAGCAGCAAAAAAAGGCTGAGAAAAAGGATGAGGAAAAGAGAGAAAAGAAGTGACAGCTAAAAGAAAGAGATTTTTATCAGTCACCCTGTTATTCCTTAATTAGTCTTCACACTATGGCCATTGATTTATGTTTGAAGGAATACATTTCCCCTGACTTCCCCCCAGATAATGAATGTGGCTAATCTAGAGCATGTACTGCAGATCACCTTCCATGGACACACACCAGGATAGGATATATAGAAATAAAGACAATCTTGCTAGGTTGCTGGTATGAAAATGAGTGGTTAGTAGTAAAGCTCAATCACCAGTCATTCATTAGGCTGAGGTGACACTTTTGCCTAGTTTGGAAAAGACTGATTGTGACCTCCAAAATACCTGGCCCTGTCTGTGGTAATGCAACCAGCACTGCAGAGACCAGAACCTGATAAACATGCAAACAGGAGTCAGTCTTTTACTGCCAGAGATGGGTTACTCATAAACATGGACGTGCCATAAAAACAGGGAGAATGAAAAACAGTCCCCTGTGCTGCCCTTAACCTGATTTTGTACAGACAAATGCAGTTTTTGTGAAACATACAGCGGTATTTAAAATCAATTTAGAAGGCAGAAAGTGTGGAAAGAACAGAATGGAAAGAGCAGCTTTGGCAAGCTTAGAAACAAGAGCAGTCATTTAACTAATATTTTGGGTTATCAATTTTAGGGAAAGTTACAAGAATTTCTACTACTTCACTGTAATCTCAGCGACATGTGGCAGTTGTAGAGTAACATTTATCTGTTTTGCCCTTTGCCTGCCTCTTATTTCTTCATCCCCAACACCATTCAGACCTTCTCATTCTTTATTATCAGCAAGAGAGGCAACATAAATGGATACCCCATGAACTACTGTCTTTACTGGCATGTCTTGTCATCACTGGCAAATTACCCACTTGGAAACATGGCTAGGCTTGAACAGGGGTGACACAAATGTTCTGTTTGTCAGGCAGCTTTTGTTCCAAATATTATTCAGCTGCAATTTGAGCACTGACCATTTCTCACAGGCTGCGTGTCAGTGAATGAATGGGGAGCAAAACTGGGAAAGCCATGAACAATTCATGAAACACTGCAATATTTAAATGGCCTCTAAATTTTTTTTCACCTGCAAGGGTTCTGAAATGCACTAAGTAGATGCTAAGAGGTTTAGCACAGGTTAGATACATCCAAGCAACACTTCATTATGATAAAACTTCTCTTTTTCCTGCTAAGAGACTCCATTCTCTTTAAAACATCAAGAAGAACCAACCAGGAATTCCCTAAGGTCAGCTCTGAGGAAACATAAACCTCTAATTCAATAACTCTGCTACTGCACTGAAAAAGGCCTTATTATTGCAACATCCATATGGAGTCAATTGGACATTAATGACTAATCAATCCCTCCCCTTTCTATTCTACTTATAGTGTCACAAGCCATGTTTAGATTAGCCCATTTCCTGCTTGGGATCGCTCAAGATGTCTTTTGTTCTTTCAGGGCTGGCCTGATGGAGGCAGCTTAAACAAACACACGACCCAAGTGGTGCAGGAGTTATAAACTGCCATATGTGAATGAACAAAGGGGCCATACTAAAGCCTTTTGTGGTATTTGTTAATGTTTTTCATCTGAGTTTAAAAAGACCTAATGACTTTGTGGTGAGCTGATGCATGTGGCTCGTGGCTTTGCAAAATGAAGGAAATTCTAGCCAGTTATATATCAGCATATATTTTCCAGAGTGCCTTGTTTTCAGTTTTGGTGGCAGCGAGTTTACTTTTTTTAGTACATTTGTTTTACATATGCAAGCAAAATACTTAATCTCAATTAAAACACAGCACCAGTTTTCACAGCCATACTCCCAACCTGCACATACATCTTTCCCCATTTGAAAGTCTAAAGCTAAAATTAAGAGTGGAATATCTGCTGCGTGTGAAATCAAAGCAACTGTTCTCAGCTCCACCAGTTCACTCAGCAGTGTTTAAAGCTGAATTGTTTGCTGTGCCCTAATAAACACCAAAACAATAATTCTAAATAAGCTGCTAGCACATCCATGCTCCACAGCCAGCCCTGCCCAAATCTGTGCTGTTTAAATGAATTAAAACTGCTAAATGCAGCTACTTGCTTGATGGCTTACACAAACAGTTTAGATTTCTTGACCACATTCTATGGCAAAGCTAACCCTCATGGAAACTTGGCATGGACTATAGCTAAAACAATAGAATAGTGCTTTAAATTACATGGGGTATTAACTGAATTAATTAGGGCTTGACTTTAGCTCCTGGTGGCTGACATAGCCACACATGTGCTCTAACATAAGAGTTACTCTGTGAAGATCCATGAAACATCTACAGAGGAATTGGGATGAAGAAGCAGCCTCCACTATAAATTTGGGGAGCTGTTTAAGTGTCATCATATTTTTCAATCATGTGCCACTTGCAGACTTCAAGACCCTTCACAGATAATTAATTAAATGCTAACAACCCCATTCTGACATTAATGTTATTGATAGAAAAGAAATATGAATCATATTTAAGTTGAAAGTTTTTCAGCCTAAGTAATGACGCCAGAAGTAAGAGATTGCCAGTCATCAGATCTAACAACAATCTACATTATACAATCCACAAATATTGTTGTTGTTTCCCTTTGATATTTTATTTCATACTCAGTTGAGGAAAACAGAGGCCCACAGAAAGGAAAATCATGGATGAAACAGCCCAGTCCAAGAGAAAAAATACTAACAATTATTGTTAGGTATCTGACAAGATCTATGGATTTGATTTTATTTTTCAGAAAAAACAGCTGGTCTACCAGCTAAGCAATTATTGTTACTATATTAATCATATCCAAAGTCAAGGCAACACAAAGAAGAATGCACTAATCTATTTAACATTAAAATGTTTCCATAAAAGTAACAGCCTTGCTGCCAGTGTAGCTGTTATTCACATCATTTCAAATTTCTCATGACATGAGTGTCACCTAGAACATCCAGAAAACACAGCATTAATTTAAAACACAGGCCCTAATTCTGCAGTCTTCAGTCATCCCTAAAAGCTTTTTTGTTGAAAAGTCCTGTTTGAACAAGGGCCATAGTGATCCATTCATACTTCAGTCAATGCTTTGTTTTGTTTTAAGATGGAGAAATGACAGATGGGAATTAAGGGCAGAGAAAGGAGGCAGTCTGACTTCATATTTGATGGATGCATTGTTCAAGGTGTGGCTGAACACTGTTCACTGCTTGCTCACATGCTCTTTGCCAAGACAATGATTTTTAAAAGCTTAAATACAATGCACTTTGTAAAAGGGAATTATGTTTAACAATGGGAGAGGGTTTTACAAAACCACCACCCTCAAATTACGTGATATTAAGAAATGCAGAATACTTAGCAAAAGATTTTAAAATGTGTTGCAGCCACTGCTTTAGTGACCCATTTCCTGCATTCAGTCTTCAAAAATTTGTCACTTTCTGAATGATGCAACACCATTCTTTGTATCAATATAACTAATTCCTTCCATCCAGTGCTAGCTGTTTTCACTTGTCATAGCAGTAATTAGCAAGGAACTGGGGCTAGGATGTGCATATGCCATTTCTTCTTGCCTTTCACATGGGGTGCTGGTATTACAACAACTGATAATGTAATTAGTANCCCCTGCCAAATTGAAAACACAATCATTTATTATTTGCAGAATTTATGAAGATGCTGCAATGCTCACACTACACATTCTTTGGCCCACTGATCCTGTGAAATTAAATCAAAGTACAAATTAAGGGAATATTTTCCCCTTGCTACCAAGCTCTTCACTAGGCACTTGCTTAGACACTTTGCATATCTACATGGAAGAAAGGCAAATGGTCCTGAACACTTTTCTATTTCTGAGATACTGAGGCTCCTGAAGGAGAAAATGGTTTGTGTTTTAGACTTAGAAAAATAGACAGTTGTACAAAGAGGGCTTGTTTGAATCTG
>VZTT01039548.1:39598-53600 GCA_013400855.1 Buphagus erythrorhynchus | reverse complement strand
ACCCAGGGATCAGAAATGGGTCCTGTTTCACATCCCCATTAAAGATCTCATTGATGGGGCAATGTTCAGTGGTGGCATTAAATGTGAGGAGTTGCTGATATGTGAGAAGGTTGTGCTGCCATCCTGAGGGGCCTCAACAGGCTGGAGAAATGGGCAGACACGAACCTTATGAAGCTCAACATGGCCAAATGCACCAGTACATGCTGAGGGCTGTCCAACTGAGAAGGAGCTTTGCAGAAAAGGACCTGGGGGTTCTGGTAAATATGTTGTTGCACATGAGCAAGCAATGTGCTTTGGTTGCACAGAAAGCAAATGGTTTCCTGAACAGCACTTAGGAAGAGTGCTGCCCATAGATCAAGGGAGGTGATCCTTCCTCACTACTCAGCACAGCTGAGGTCACATCTGCAGTGCTGTACCCATTTCTGAACTTCTCAATACAAAAAGGACTTGGAAGAGTCTAGAAAAATACCACTAAGATAATTAAGAGACTGGAGCACCTCACATATGAGGAAAAACCAGGAGAGCTGGAATTCAACCTGAAGAAACAAAGGTTCAGGAGAATCTCATCCATACAGGTAAATACCTGAAGGGAGGGTATAAAGATGACAGAAAAGCTCTCTTCAGTGGTGCCTAGTGACAGGTCAGGAGGGCACTGAGGCATCTCCCCTGCATAGATAGACTGAGGGAGCTGGGCCTGTCCAGTCTGAAGGTGAGATGACTGGGAGGGGACCACATCAGTCTCTGTCAGTGTCTGCAGGGAGGCTGTCAACAGAATGGAGCCAGGCTCTGCTCCATGGTTCTGAGCAACAGGACAAGAGGCAATGGGCAGAAACTGATTCACAAGAAGTTGCACCTGAACATGAGGAATAACTTCTTTACACGCAGGTGACCATGCACTGGAACCAATAGCCCAGAGAGGCTGTGGAGTCTCCCTCACTGGAAATATTCAAGAACTGTCTGGACATAATCCTGTGCCCTGTGCTCTGGGATAATCCTGCTTGAACAGGGGGTTGGATCATATGACCCACTGCTGTCCCTTCCAACCTTACCCTTTCTGTGATTCTGTGACATAAGGCAGAATAAATAAATTTATTGCAACATGCCCATTCTAAAGCCTCCAAGTACAATTGCCCTGTGTCAAAAAAGGGATGAAGTTTTACCACACATTAAAAGTTAGCTAAAAAAAACTCCAAAACAATGCTGAGTTTCATAAAACAAAGGCTTAGGAGCATCAGTGCTGGCAAGACATTCAATTAAAATTTAATTAATTAGCTGGAGAGAAGAACCAGTATTCCTGAAAAGCANTTAATTAATTAGCTGGAGAGAAGAACCAGTATTCCTGAAAAGTGTCTTCCTCTCTTGTCTGGTCAGATATTTTCCCCTGATGTCATGTACAGGACATTAGATATGTACCAGCACCTGCAAAAGGATAAACTGCTGGCTCTGCCTGAGCTTTTATCTCTTATTATCCAAGTCCCAGTCCCAGAGCCACTAACTCAGATCATTTATTCTCTTTTCTTTGCCATCAGAGGGATACCTGCTTAAGACCTAAATTCAGAAAGCTGGAGGTTTTATGCTAATGTCCTCATGTGCTGTTTTGCACAGCAATGAATATGCATTATGCAATTTGCATGAACCCCCAACAGTAAATTCCTTCAGTCTTTCACTTTTCTTCCCTGTCAACACCAATATTTTCTCTGCACTTCTCCACTCCTCTCTGTTTCAACACTGGACATTTTCCATAATTCCTAAGTGACCTGGTTCACCATCAACCTTTTGGTTCCTAATCTCTTTCTCCATTTTTTAGTCCCCTGGTACTTCTTCATATCCACTCCTCAGTTCTCTCTGCCTAAGCCCTTACCACCTTCTTCCTCCAATTTTGTTCTACCTGCTGTCACTTCTCAGGTTACCACTTCATTTTTGCTGGATGTGGTCCCCATCACGTGCTCAGTGAGAAAAAGATGTACAGTAAGAAAGTAGTGGAACAACAATCTTAGATCAAAATCAGTATTATTTTTGACCATCAATTTCTCACTATTGTGTGAAATACAGTAAAATCACCAAGTATTATTTTAATATCTAAGGCATATGTTCACTAAACACAACAAAACCTCTAAACAGAACACAAGAAATGTCACTGGTTACACCACTATAATCTGCAGTCTTCATCGCTGATGATCTATCTCTTCACTCATAAGAACCAGCTTTCTATTGCTCATATGACTAAAATTTATCTTACTGTGTTGAAAAGTGCATGTTTACCTGTGTGATTTTTGTCAGTCAGTTTGCTAGGACTGCTGCCTGCGAATGCTTATGATTTTTCATTTTCTTTTTTTTTAGACATAAAAATAAAGCAACCAAAAATGATGCACTTCTAGTAGCTAGGTGTGGAAAAATATTTTACTTGTCCTTGTGAGCTCCAGTGTTCATATGATTTGAAGATTTTTATACGGTAGAAGATGAATCCCACAGACTGAGAATATTCTTTTTGTTGTCTGCTTGGAAAATCATCAGAACTTAGCCAAGTTTCAAAACTTTGAAAAAAATCAGCTACCCAATGCTTGTAAGACAGTTTTTTTTATTATACTGGATAAATCATGGAGCCCTGTTTTGCAAGTACAGTCCACTGTAGGCCTACATGTTAGTATAACCAGTAACAGCTGCTCTATTAAATACACAGTTGCAATATTTTATTGCAAAAGTTTTGCAATAAAAAGAATGAAAATCAGGTAAGTATTTTTTATTTTTATTAGTACTGTTGTTATTATTATAATTACTAAGCTTCTGTGACAGAAGCGCTGTAGTTTAATGCTAACCATATATTCCATAGATCGAATAAATAAGATCAGATAAGTCATGGAGAAATAGAACTCCTTAGAATAACACTGGAGACTATTTAACTAAATGGGGTGATGATAGGCACTTTAGCAAGCATCAAGGACATAACGAAGAAAAATGTAGGTTAGGAATCTTATTCCTGGGGAGTGAAACAAATTTCAAGACAGAGACTCCCAACATTAGGGAGTAAGGTAACTACTAAGCCATTACAGTTCCTGTGAACTGAGCTTCTAAGATCATGTATTTGTTCTCCATTATGTAATAGTATGCCTTAGATAACTGTGTGTCCTTTAAGACAAAATTTCATACGAAAAGCTCTAAAAAAGAGCAACAATGTTCAGAGGTTAAAGAGCATTTCCTCTGCAATTGCAAATCTGATCCACATTACCACCCTAAACACAGGAAATGATGTCTGGAACTCATTACAGATTTCCCTTCTTAATGCAATATAGATTAGGAAGATTTTTTTTTTTTTTTTCTATTTGAGTGCAGAGAAAACGGGACCATAACCAACTGTGGTCAGCAAAGTGGAACAGATTAGAAAAAGTAGGTTGTGGGAATAAGACTAGCAGCAGGGTAGAAAGCATTGAGAGGGAGTGTGTGGAATGGAAGAGGGCATAGATAAAAAGCTGGAATCTGGAACTAACAGCATGAAATAAATGAAGTGAAAGGGAAGAAGAGAAATGTGTCAAGGAGCCAGGATGCAGGTAAAGACAGACTAATGAGAAAAATGAAAGAAGAAAGTGACATGTGAGGAAAAAACACTGAGATTGAACAAGGGAGATTGGGACTGTAAGCAAGTGGGACAGAAGGGCAGGAAGTTTGGCATGAAGTCAAAGTAGAAAAAAAATGAAAGCTTGGATGAGAACCAGGGAGAGGAGGAGGGGCAGAAGCTGACTGTGCAAGGAATCAGGATTCAGATAAAACGTGTGAGGAAAGGACATGAGTCCAGGCAAAGGAATGGGACAATAAGGCAATAGAATAAGGACAAGAATGGAACAGACTGGAGGCAATGGCACAAACAAGGCTGAGTGTGGGAGGAATGAACCACAAACACTGCGTCTGTTCAGGCACAGAGCCTGGAATGGAACCAAGCTCCCCAAGTGTCACCACTACCTTTCTGCAGTCAGCAAGTTTAACCTGTATGGTCTTTTAAACCTCTGGAACAGTCCCAGCAAAAAAAAAGGAAGCCTAATGCTGTTTTCAGCTATTAAAGCGAGTGACAAAGGTCACTTAAATGGTTTTCTACAGCTGATGTAAAAACTTCAACAGTCATTACTTCAAGACCGATAACCTACGTATCTATTTCACAATCCACCAGGAAATTAGACAGAGAAAAAATAAAATAAATCAGGGAAAATATTTTGTGATCTTGTGATCACATAATCAGATGCTTGTAAGTTATGGGCCTGCAAGTCATATATTTTTATTACAGAGAAGATCATAAATCTGCCACTTCTCTAAGTTTGTGCCTGAAAAGCCTTGTTAGACTTCTTCTCTCATACTTGCCTCTCATATATGTAAGTCACTATAAATGGCATTTTAAGGAAAGTAAAATTTATATTGATTGGAGAGATCCTGCAACAACCAAGTGTATAGTGTAGACCATGCACACCTCAGCTTTAAAAACATACATGTAAACAATGAAAATTTTATAGTAATTTTGTAAATTGAGATTTTTTTCCTAGTCTGTATATGAAACTCAAACTCTTTTCTTATCATTTGGTATTGTGTGAATCTAGGACTCCTTGCCTCATGTTCTCTGCCCACAATTAGCATTTGAATCATTTATAGAAATCTTGTGAATATATTGAGAGTGAAAAAAAGATATCACAAGCAGAAATCCCAAAGTGAGTTCTCTGTTTGAGGAAACTGAGTATAATTTGATCTGAAGGGAAATACAGCTCTTCTACCTGAGTACAATCACATATGCCAAACATGAACAAAAAGACTGAAGAAAAAAGGGTGAGATATGTCTGGATAAAACATTCTCTAGAGGATCTTCTGACCATAAATTAAAGACTCCAACTACTTGCCAGGGAAAGTATTTATTCCCTGAGTGACTATAATCTATTCTTTTTGAAACACTAAACAAGCATCCCTTTCTTTAGGCTCCTTCACTGAAAACATTTATGGAGTGTGGTTGCAGAAGTTCAGAAACTGTATTCAAAGGAACTCCTGTGGCAATGGCCAAACTTCATGAGATTTCCCACAATGAGTTCATATATCCATCTACACTGAAGCATATTCGAACAACAGATGTGGATTTTTTTTGTTTTGAGTTCAACATGCACTTAAAGGGGAAAAAAAAGAATCTACAGGTCATAGTTGAGTCAAATTATTAATCTTTTTTTTGTAATGATGAGCAAATTCATTCATATAGTAAGAGGGTGTATTCTCTGAGACTTCAGCAAAGAGCAGACTCCCGTTTACAATCTGAAAGAAATGTTGTGTTTTGATGAACTAACTAATCAGAGGGGTATGATTCAGACCAACCAAATGTGTGTAAGGGAGAATATACAGACAGAATGACAATTTCACACATTTGAAAATTACACAGGATGTATATAATTTGCTAAGAAACATGAGGTAGGCATCTGATATTTGTATTTTTTTATGTGGGATATTTCCAATTTATATTGGAAGAAATCCTTGCTAGTACAGGAGATACTCTTGCAGAGATCCTGTCAGCAGTTGAACAAATGTCTAATCCCTTTTTTTTTTTACATCATGAAACCCTTCAAACCTCAAAGCCAGAGGCTAAATCTGTCTTACTAAGTAAGAGAGTGCAATGGAGCAAGCTTAAGTATCCCTTATAATCCATACTGCTTAACTGTTAGCTCTGCCCCTGACTCTCCTTTGGACCACGCCAACCAGCTCTCTACAAACATGACTAATCTCCTATAGAGGAAACTAGCTCTAAACAATATGAATGTGAGCCAGGCTGTTGCCTGTCTTAATCCCTAGTCCTCTTTTATTTAGTGATTTAACAGTTTAGACATAGGCATCATCCCCCAAAGATGAAATTTTGGGAGAGGTAGTGTTTAAGCTACTGCAGAGTCAGCTCTGACCTGCATTGTCTCTGATAGCTGTTTGAAAGGTGACATTTCTGTGATAAACAACAAAGAAACAGCTTGTGCCTGGGAATTGTGCCAAAGTACCCACGGCAAATGTCAGAGCTGCAGCCTATTCCCACCATGGGGAGGGCAAGTGTGTGCTCTCCTGATCACAGCAGCTGGAAGATGTCCAGCAGGGACAGCACTACCAATGCCACATTACTAGCTGTCCACAAAGTGATTGCTGTGCTAAATTCAAATTAAGGGGCCAGCCTGAGAAACACAAGTTGCCCTTCTGCAGTTGGCACCAGTGCCAGCACGGGCAGGGTGGTACCCGAGCGAGGACGTGTGCCCTGATCTGGTGTGCACAGACAGCAACCACAAATACACCAGCACTGCCCCTGCTGCGTGACAGGGAGACAAAGGAGTCCCAGCTGCCATCAGAAACAGGCCTGAAAACATCTATGTCCAAAAGACCCTGTTAAATTTACATAGGCAGCCCTGACATATTCTAATTTCTTAAGGCTAGCTTTGTTGCCTTAATAATCTTATTTTGAAGAGGTTTTTGGGTGTCACAGATGGAGATTTGGATGTGTGTTGTGGAGGTTATTATTTTCCATCATTTTATTAGGGTAAAATGATTAAGGTAGGCAACTCTGATCTTAATACCTCAGTAATACAATTTTTTTGGTATAATGTTAATATCAATATGCATTAAAAACACAAAATTGCCTTTAGCCTTAATACTTATGGGAGGGGAAATGACAGCAGTCCTAGAAACACAGAATAGCATTGTTTTAAAATGGGTCTATTTTTTAATGTTTGCAGACTGGTAGTATTTCTATTAACAGTCTATTACACTCATTAATAACCCAATCTGTTCCTGTAAAGCAGATTCCTGTCTTACAGAGACTGACCTTCAGGCAGCAGCCTCAGCTGCCCTATTCTGTACTCAGTAGCTATATCCTGTACATAACCCTCCAACTCACCAGCAATATCCTGTTTACCTATGCAAGAAAAATACTCTACTCGGGATCTACATGTTTTGTCACTAACAGGACAATTCATTTATCATTCACCCATGCTCTGTTTTAATATTCAGACTAATAATGTTTTTAAATGGTAAATTTATGCATTGAAGTGGTTTTCTTTACAAATATTTGTAAAAATAGACACAATTTTTTTTTCAACAGCAGATAATACATACTGACACTTAAAACTCTTACTTACTCCCTTTCTGGAAACAATACAACAGCATTCTATGTTTGGCTTGTGATAAGTTTGGTTTTGTTGTAAGTATCTAACTTTAGTCCTTCTCTAGGATCCACTCTGTGCAACCTTGTGTTTCCTAAATGTAAGGCATCAACTCCATGCCCACTTCATGACGACTGGGGAGACCCAGAACACCAGTGGGAAGTTCCCCCATCCTTTGGCCCCACACTTAGATCTGGATTCCTCATGGAGGATTTAAAAATGCTCAGATTGCATCTCTCACATCTGCTAATTGCCCATGACTTCTATAACCAAGGAGGGTCAGACCTACAAGCAGTGAACCATTGCTCCTCTTTTAAATGCATCCCCTAGAATTTTCTGAGTTGTCTTCTAGAGATCATTCTTCACATTAGACAAGAAAAGGCTTTGAATTTGTCCTTAAGTTTAGTTGGCTAAATTTAGTTGAGAAAAACTCCATCCTAAATAAAAATGGGTTTGCCATTATCAAGGAATCTCTACAAGCCAGGTTTATTATAAGGTGTGGATGCAATGTCTTTCACATGATTAGTTAACTCAGATTGATGTATCTTTCACCAGTTATTTCACATAAAAATTACTGTGGAAGATGGAGCAGTAAGATTTTTATAATCCACTTCATTTACAATTTGAGATTTGTAACAAGAAGCTTGCAGTGCCTTTATTCTTTACAAGTTTCCTCCTGTGATGATGCAAATTAAATTTTCTCACTATAAATTTAAAACTTACACAGTTCCTTGGTTTTGTTTTTGCTTTTTTTTCCCCCCAGGTAATATAAATTAGTACCATCTCTATTATTGCTATGCTCTTACAAACAGCCAAATGTGTGGGTTTTTTCCCATTTTGTGTATTTGCAAATATAGAACAGTATATGCATAGAGCTCAGGCGCTTCAACTGAGTCTGGATGTCACTCTAAAATAGAGTAACAATTTCTTCATATCACAACATTTTTTTTTGTAAGATAATATGCAAAATATACATATGTAATGTCTATACTACAGAATAGTTCAAAAACTAAATCTGTAATTTGTATAACTAATTCAATAGCATTGTATTAAGGTGAGAAGCTTCTGCACATGAAAAATACATCTATAGCTGTTTTATAAACAGGAAAAATTATCAGTCCTTGTGACTCCTGGTAATATTATTCCTATATTGGATGGGGTTTGGTTGCAGGTAGTGCAGCATCAGTGCTAGAAAAGTATTCAATGACAATGGCTTAAAACAGGTTTTCTGAAATTTCTGTGACCACTCATTAAAGGATCATTTTTTATTAGACAAGCCATAAGACAAGAAAAAGTTATTTTGCTGTTCAAATGCATTTCTGGAAGCACAGAAATCCTCCCAAGAACTTAAAAGGACAGCAAACTAAAACCAAACAGACTTTATGATAGACTTCCAGTACAAGATAGAGATTTGTCACTGTAGCAACTTTTGCAAGTGTGACATTTTTTAAAACTATGCCATGAATATGTGTTAAAAGGGTGTGAAAACTGTAAGGGATCAAGTCCAGAATTTATATTAATTACTTTCTGGGGGAACATTAAAATTTTTGACTAAAAAAGAACTATTTCCTCATAAATATATTTTTATTTAAAAGACTCTATCTAAATCATGCCTTGTCTTAGGTTATTCCCTTTCTGCCATACTACTTTTTACCCAGAATAGAAGCAATACTCACATTAGTCTCTAATTAATTACTCAAAATGGAATTATAAATATGGTATGCATGTGAATTCATTCTAAGGCTAAAAAATATTTTAAAATATTATCATCATAAGAAAGGAAATTTTAAAAATACCCTGATGGTGTAGTTACTGAAAGAAGTAGAAGATATATAATAAATCCCTTTTAAAAAGGAATTTAAATTATTTACTTGTTTCTTACAAACAGAATCACACGAAAGATGTGTTTATCTCCTTAATAACACTGGAAAATTATATATAATGATAATAAGATATCTCTAAACTTTATTATTCACTAACACTACTAACATATTTGGTCCGTATTTAGCTAATTTTAGTGAAAAAGAGTGCAATGTTCCTTCATGGTCTTTCTGTGTGTGTACCCACACTGGCTGTATAGAGACTAGTGCAGATGCTCCCTGACTCCTCACTGAAAACTCCTGAAATAGAAAGAATTAACACTCTTGTCATGTGGGATATAAGGGAGATGCAGTTCAACAAAAATGCCTACAAAAAGGATCATTTCAAAAATAGCAATCCAAGCTCTTAGAATTCTTTGAAAAGAAAGACATTTTTTCCATTAGCCACTTTCAACTACAAACTTTACATGTATAGGCCTGTTTCTAAAAGAAAAATACCTTTCTTCACAAGAAAAAGAGTATTTCAAGTCATCCAGAGTTAGTGTTGCAAACATACATGTGCTACACACACAGAAGGAAAGGTAAATTTTTCCCAGCCCTTTCAAGTGAGTTCTTTCAAGTCCTCTTCAATTAAACTCGGGTTTAGCTTCACAATAGAAGAAATGTCCAAGCTGTAGTACAACCACACTGTTGCAGTACAAAACCCTAACTTACAAGCCATCCTAAAATGTGAGAATAAGAAGCTCAAGACTGCATCACTGCTATCCCTCACTTCTGAGCAAGAACTGAAGTCTGAACACAGGCAGAGTGAGTGCAGAGGGATCAGTGAGAGTAGTAGAACTGTAACAGAATTACAGCACAGGGTAAGATAGGATGAGAAAATTAAATCTACAGTAAATTCAAAATATCCCTGGTAGCTCACTTGCTAACAAAACTTCGGTTCAGTACATCATTGTGTGAAATTTTTCTCTGTAAATTTACACTACCTGAAGTTATTGAGGATACACTTCAAGCTATATATATAGCTATATAGGTATGTTTATACATATATATAACCCAATGACTTAATCTATTATGAAAATATGCAGAGCTTTGACACTATTAAAGAGCAGGCACAGGGTATCTCAATAGGAGAAATCTATTACCCAGAAGAATAATCTAAATAAACACATCTATTTTTACTATTTTACTATAGCTTTTGCTATATTTTTTCCTGTTAGAAAGTGCATTATTATTTTCTGAAGTCTGAGCTAAGATTCATCACAGAGGTTTTTGGAAGACACTTATGGGTAAGTGGTGATTTGTGAGGTGGAGAGCTAAAGCGGCCAAAAAAAAGCGGCCAAACTGTAAAAAAGACTCATTGAACATGACTAGGGAGAGTAAGGATGAAAGAGGACTGAAAAGGTAAGAAAAATGAAAACTGAAAAGGTATTAAGAGGGACAAGTCATGTTTAGGCATGGCCTCTAAACCCAGGGCACGCTTCCACAACTCAGTGATTGGAAAACTTTCAACACGACTGCTAAATGAATCCTGGACATTTATTTGCAAAAATATACAAAGCAAAAAAAAAGTTAGCTAAATAAACTTTGATATCAGACTGCAAAAAAAATAACAAAGTGTTTGTCTTCCTTTCAAATGTCAGTGCAAACCTAGTTTTTTGCTGTACACAAACTGTTGCTGATGGTAGATTGAGCAGTGTTGGGTTAATAGTTTTACAAGGCTCATCTCAAATGGTCTCTGTCATTTGAGATGCCAATCTGTACTACACAAATTAAAAAGTTTTTTACATTAAAGTCAGAATAGTCTCCCCAACTTGAAAGCATTTGCTATTGCTGCAGAAGACTACCATAAAGGAAAGAGAAGCAGGTGAAAAATCATGCTTTACCTGTCCATACTTTGCAGCCAAATGTAGGGGTGTCCAATACTGATTATCCACTACATTGAGATCAGCCCCATGATCTAATATCAGAGATGCAACATTCTTGTATCCATTAGCACAGGCCACATGCAGCTGCAATATAAAAGTTAAATTTTGCATGTGTTAATAGTTTGAAGAACTCATCCATGGTGTGCTAATTCATATCTTTACTAAATCACAGTTACAGCAAGTACAAAATGTACATGTGATTACTACAGGCTAGAAAACAACTGCCAAATCTTTATTAGCATTTATAAACAAGATGCACCAGAAAAAAAAATAATTCTAGCCTTTTGTGAGCTACTAAACAAAAACTACACTAACTTAGTCTATCACTTTTCATATAACTTCAAGCAAACATTCTTTCAAACACATTCAAAGACTTCATGAGCCAAGGTAGAATCACAGATTTCAACAGGGCTTGAGCTCTCTTCGAGCCTAGAACTAACTTTCTTTAGTGGCAGTTCAAATATTCCAGATTTAAGCTGACACTACTCCAAAATAAATTCATTAGCACATAATCAAACCAAGCACACTGAGACTGCAGCACAAAATTAGTGACAAAAAATACTTTCTCAGTTTTGAACCACAAAGATTTTATTTTCTATACTTGCATTGCTTCCCTAGATACTTAATTATTTTAATTGGTAATTGTTTAAATAGTTTAATTGATTTTCTGTATCTCTAAACTTCATTTAAGAGTTGAAGTGGAATAGAAGGAGGGTAGAAAATGCAGTAACAGAGTGAGAGAAACACAGGTCAGCAGGAACCTCAGGAGGTCAAGTAGTGCAACATGCTGCTAAAGCAGGGACAACTTCAAAGGTAGCTGTGTTTGCTCAGGGCTTCTCAATCTGAGTAGCAAATACTGTAAGAGTGATAAAGTATGAAAACTGTAATGGCAAAAGAAAAAAAGGAACTCAAAAATATCTTTATTAATGGATGATTTGAGGAGCTGGACATTATCTTTTGCAATGTATTATTATTTGAGGCTATGTATGTGTTTGGCATTTATATCAGCAATCAGTTCCACTATATGTTATTTATAGAATGAGATTTTTTTAATATAACAAACCCCAACAGCCATTTTGTGCTTTTATTTAAAACAAAGAGCAAGTGTGCAAAATAAATACAAAAACAATATATACCAAACAGGCCTTGTGAACAGACAAAAAGGGAAAGACATAATAGGGCAATAAAATTATTTTCCCTTAGAATAATATAGTAGAAGAAGAAAATGCTAAAAGGAATACTCTATCAGGGAAAAATTGTAATTTGCAGGTT
Source organism: Buphagus erythrorhynchus (assembly GCA_013400855.1). NCBI lineage: Eukaryota > Metazoa > Chordata > Aves > Passeriformes > Sturnidae > Buphagus > Buphagus erythrorhynchus. The sequence goes on along the minus strand of VZTT01039548.1, from coordinate 41,432 downwards.
TTGGTGGAAATTGTTTCTTATACGTGGTGAGTAACTGTTGAGGCACATATTTCATATTGTGAGATTGATCCAGGCTACAGTTCAATTGTCTTTACTTTTTCATAGTTCTCTGCTGTGATTTCAAACATTCCCTTCACTTCTGGGAACAAGGGGGACAAGACCTAAATTTGGAATTTGGCAAAATATAACTGCTCATCCCCAGTCAGAAGAACTTAATACTCACACTAGTCAGTAAGAATAGGGCATAGGAATATTGCAGAAATTAAAAAGTCAGATTATAGTTGGTTCCTATGTCCCCAAACCGCACAGCCCAACTGCGTGACTTTTTCTCCTCAAAGCATTGTTAATGAAAGATATTCTTTTCCTGGTGATTGAAATGGATGGATAATGGCAATAAAAATGTCTTGCAATTAACCTGTTACTACAACTGTGTAGTTCCAAAGTTGCTGTATGAATAGGAGACACTAAAATGAGAGTTCAGGATATTATTTCCCTTACCTGCTATTTCTGGTTCAGCTGCACACGCAGAGTATGCATAAAGTTTTCACTATGAACATTATTGATGCAGAGGGAAGGAATACAGTACAACTCATCCAAAATCTTCCCCTGGAGAGGGTGCAAAACTCCCCTGGGGACAGAACTTTGATTTTGCATGCTATGATTTCCAATGTATAAAACCCTCCAATTTTTCCTGCAATTTAACACAGCTTCATAGTGGAGGGAGAGTGTGTTCTAATAGAAGAAATTACATTTTCTAGTCAGACATCAACTTCACAAGTGCTATTTTCAAGCAGTGTAAAAGCTCCTAGGAAATAGTTTATGGCTGAAATCTTTCAAAGAAAAGATTATTACAGGAGAATACAGCAGAAAAAATGCTGTCTGTTGGTATTGCATGTGCACAAATGTAGGTGTTATGAGTTTATGAGAATGTGTGTATTTATACATTTAAAACAATAATTTCTTGCTTTATTCATCTTAACTTACACATGGACTAAGATATATATTCTGTCAAGAGAAAACAAAACTGATTTGAGACTTAAAACAGAGATACTTGTCTTTTTTGTACAGATAGATGTAGAGGAACAAAACGCTATTCCCAGAACCCTCTGATATCCATACAACTATCACAGACTGGCTGACTCAACACCCATGAATAAAGAGGTAATTGTTTAAAAAATTATGGATTTTCCATCAGTTTGTCAAACAAAAGTTTTACATAATAGAAATCTCAAAGAAAAGCAAAATTACCTACTTTGTATCTATTTCTTGAAAAAATCAGATTTCAGCATAAAAACCATTCATGCAAAAAGTATCACTTTTGTCAACATTCTACTAAGCAAACAGCAAAAACCCCAAAGTATCCACAATGTTCTTCTCTCAGTATTTGCAGTTCTGTTAAACATCTTTCAGAAATGTATTTCAACTATTCCAGATAACTACTGGAAAGGTCTTATACAATAAGATTTATTTAAGATCATAACTCAGTCAGTTCTGACTAAAATAGCGATAGAAGTTAAGTACAATAGCTATGTGATTTAGCAGCTTAGATAAAAATACCTGAAAAAGTGGAAGGTAAATTAACCTTCTATAAAATAACCTTTATTAACCTTTTATAAAATAAACTAAATTTTGTGCTGTTTCTTCCCACCCCTTCCCTGCTTCCCTCCTGTTTTTAAATACAGTTAACTGCCACCTCAAAAGTCACAGTGCTCTGTTTCTAGAGAGACAGGGGCATGATTCAACCCAGATATGAGGCTGATCACTTTTTTGGTTATAGCTTAAACACTCCACAGGTATTAAAATATGGAATGATTTAGTATATTAATTCAGTATT
>VZTT01039548.1:17632-38526 GCA_013400855.1 Buphagus erythrorhynchus | reverse complement strand
AAATAGTGTTTTAGTAGGGCTCAGCCAGAAGATATGAGCCAAAACCAGGGATCACTGAGTGAAGTTTCAGCCCCTCTCTCACACAGAATGTCAGAGACCACATGTTATCCCCTGCAGCTTCAAACTATGATGTTAATATTTTTGCTATTAAATTTGATGTTGCATATTTATTGACCAGGAGAAAAAAATTGTCATTGTGATGTTGCACTACCCTATTTTAAAATCCATATTATGCATGGAATTGACATACACCTATTTTCAAAATACCAGGTAAAAACAAAACCTTCTTAAGAGAATTGCCTTGCAAACATGCTGAACTTGTTGCAACACATGCATATTCCCAGGATGATGATGACATGTTCCCACTCACCAGGGTAACTCCTTCGTCATTCTTTTGATTCACGCTCCCTCCACTTGAGATGAGCTGTCGCACATCTGTAAGCATTGTCATAGCTCTCTGAATCTTCATTTGGCGCAAGGAATTCAGCTCTACACCTGGAAAAAGAAAAGGATAAAACCTTCTGCTCTTTTATTCATCAATAAAGAACAGATAAAAAATTTTGTGTTCTGGGTTTTAAAAAGATTAAACAATATTTAACTAGACTTTAGTGTATATTTTTGAGTGTTTACTTACCTACGGTTACCAGAAAGTCTACTCCTATCTTTATCAGTTGATACATGGATGATTTAAATCAGTGAGCAATATCCAATAAACCACCCTGATCTCCTACTGACTGCAAGAGCAGTTGCAGGTAAAGGAGCTGCAATACCATGAAACCCACTGGGAGTGTGAAATTGGGAAAAGAATTTTAAAATCTAAGGAGCCACTCAAGTGTTTGGGACTTATTGAATTAATTTTTTTGTTGTTGTTGCATTCTTTCAGCCCTGCAAATACATCACAGTACCCAGACCAGTCCCTCAAATTTGGTGGCTGAACTGCTTGAGAGATTGTGAAGTCAAGCAAATGACATTAACACTCAACACTTTTATGTGCCTGGGTTATTTTTAACTGGGATTAGTTCTCTGGCTGAGCCTAGACCACTTCAAGGCCCCATAAACCAAGAGGAAATGTGGTGTGGCAGTAGGGACAAATAGGAGGGGATTAAAGGAATGAAGGGTATGGGATTGCTTGTGTCAGCATTGCTACTGAAAGAACAATTGTCAAAGAACAGTAATAAAAAGAAGATAAGCAAGGCAGCCTATAACCAAAAGAAAGTATGGTCTCCAGTCTGAAGAGGTTTAAAATAAGAACCAGGATACAACAGTGTAAAGTGGTTAAATTAGAAACTGGATATGGTTTGATTGGAATAAACAACCAGAATTCAGGGCTTCATTCTTCTGCTTCTAGCTTCATGTGATTATTTAAACCCATATATAGAATATGCAATTTGAGTATAAAAAAATCTATTCTGGCCATGACATAGCAAAAAAATAATATGAATGATTTTTTGTTTCTCTTCCACATTTGTCACTGAGTTGAAAAACGACAAACTATAAATTAATTTAATTAATATGTATTTAACTTAATACTTTATCTTCAACAGTACCTGAAGTTCTTAAAATTAGTAAAGCAATTGAAGCATGTTTCATGATAAAATCATATTTCGAGTTTCTTAGTTTAATCTGCCCTGGAATTTGTATAAAGGGGTGCACAATATATAGTTCATCAAAGAATTCCAATTTTTTTTTCCAACTGTACATACTGATTTATGTTCTGTTGCCTGCAACACTTGTAAGAGTTTCAGCTCTGAAGTGAAATGTTCAGTGTGAGCACTGTCTTCCTATTCTCTCATTTTTAGACCTGTCATGTGAATGACACTAAAGAACACCAAATGTAAAACACAAATACAAGCATGAGATGGATAAAATTACGTTTTCTGTATCTGGATTAACCCTGTAATCTTTCATGTGAGTGTAATTTAGAAAACACATACATGTATCTATGTATATCTACATATATATGTATATATGACACTGGTAGATTAAATTAGACAATGTCCCCAAAGGAGAATGTATTTAACATCCTGCTGCCTGAAAGTTGCTAGACCAGAACACAATGCCAATTTCACAGAATGTTCTCAGTGTCTCCTAACAATCAGTATTTTTTGTCAGAAATAAAGCTTTTATGCCTTCATCACATTTCAGAGTAATGATTTCAAACTACCTGATGATATCTGCAGACTACCAATGAGACATGATGTCAATTAATTTTGTTTTTTTCCTTTCAGTTTCTATTTCCTGCTTTTTGTGACAGTAAATTAATGGTTTATCACTCATGTCCCAGTGACAGAACTCTCCCAAATACCTAAGGGCAACATACACCCAAAATTAATTATCATTTGCAGGGTTAACTTGATATTTTAAATACCCAGCATTGAAGACTGAGCAGACAAAATGAAACTTCACTGATCCAAATGAGTTTTTTCTAATGTTCTCAGGTAAAAAAGACTAAAGTTTAAAAATAGATGCAGCATTTTATACCTGATGAAGGAGGACATACTTAAGTACTGCTGACAAAACTTATGTCAATTTTTTCTTCCTCTTAATATGTCTAGTAAACAATTAGAACAAGTTTTGGGTTTCAAGGAGATAGGAAACGGGTGAAAATGAATTTACTACCTCTTTTGTCTGAGAATACCTCAAACACTCAAAAGCGAAAACTAAGTTCACAATACACTAATTAGAAATATAATTTCTGATTTTCCCAGGAAGAAAAAATGAAAAATAAAAAATAATAAAAAAAAAAATACTGAGAGTGAAACACAGTTATTATGAGTTTGTTTCCTTCATCGTGTTTAAGGTAAATTACAGTAATGCCTACAGGTTGAGGGCAGAGGCCAGCTGACTCCATTCAGCCTTCTCTAGCAATTTACTACTGACTTACACCCAACATAGTCAGAGAATTACTATATCAGTGCATTGTTATATTAACAGTGAAACACTGATCCTTATTCCTTGTAAATTGCCTTTTATAGAACCTTGGTGTGACTTACCTGGGGCCACAAAAAAACCTAGCCATTGAAAGATTAAATCTGCCATTGTTGAAGAGGAAAACAAGAAAAGCATTCACTTGCATTACCTGCTGTATTATTTTCTGTCATTAATGTAATGCAGCCATTGGCTCAGAGAAAACACATAAACCACGCCACAGAGAACACAAGTCACAGCCTGTGTGAATCCAAAACTTATTCAAGACAGCTTTACTTATTCAAGATGGTTTCAAACTAATAGTTGTATAAATGAATGATACATATTCCATTAAACAAGCAGAAGGAAATCAGCCCAAGAGGTAGCAAAGTGACATGGTTTCACAGACTTCACTTTATAAATATCCAGAGTAGGGTTAAAAATGCTACAGAAACAATAGAGTTTCTCTTTCTCTACCTTTACAAAAAATAGAATGAAAACATCCAATCTAAATTTCAGTCTTAGGAGTGTAGTTCTGAATTCCAAGAACTCAGGAGCTATTAGGCTTCAAGCAAAGACTTCTCTGGTGGGGAGTGAGAAGCAGATTTATCAAGCATGCACATGTATCATTCTGTGAGGCTCGAACAAGGAGACCTTGTCAATAAGTGCTTTCCCTTAAACAAGTTCATAACTCTGGGGAGTTTGCTCTCCCTCCCCAGGGAGTGATACTTTCCAGGAATTTAGATGGAACAAAAAAATGCTACTCATACAGTAAGTAACTCTCACTGCCTGAATCAAAGAATGACCTTCACGTTGGTTTTCAAAGGGGAAATGTGGTTTAGATATTCAGCTGAAATGGGATGACAGCCAGCATGAATAAAAAGAGGAAGAAAAACACATTGGCATCTACTATGGGAACGGATTCACATTTCAAAAACTAGAAGGTCAAAAAAAAAAAAAAAAAAAGCATAAGATGAAAAAAACCTACTCCAAACACCCTGTAAAATCAGAAAAGCTACATGGTCAGGAATTCTGCAGGAGTAAGATGGAGAAGGAGTGGTTAAAATAGCAATGACCCTGCAGGGCACACATTTGGTGATAAGTATCAATGCTGATGTCAGGCAGGAGCATAACCTAAAAGCTACAAAATAAATTACCTCTCACTGTTTATGAAAAACACCTGACAAGGCCATTTCATGTCCTTTGGCTGTCTCACCTTCTCTGGCATATGGTTATAGAAGTAAAAACCAAAAGGAATAGAAAAACCACTGATAAATAAGGCAAAAGTAATTTTCCAAAAGTTTCAGTGATAAAGAAGTACATGGCAAACAGAACTGAGGATTGCTATTAAGCACATTTTCCTCACAAATGTCCGGTAGAAAGAAGTGTGCAAGGGGAACAGCCATTCCTGGGACCAGTACAAAGTAAAACACTGAAGCACTCTGGCAAACACCCACTGCACACACCCCCAGCAGCCACTCTTGCTCTAACATGCAGGTCTCATTCTCCATTAACATTCTTAAGGAAAGGTCAACAGCATCTTGTCTTGCAAACATAAATGTACATTGAAAACTTGCAACGCATTTGAGAAGCCAATCTCTCTTATCTGTATCTGCCCTTCCTGCACAGAGCTGTAGATACAGCAAGGCTCTTTTCACCCCATGTATGATGAGCCTCTCTTACTCTTCTATAATTCAGGGAATACCACAGTTTAGAATTTGTATTTTTCTTCTGTGCAGTGTAGAATAGGATGGACATTTAACGAAACAAACATGGCACAATTCTTTAAATACGAATATTCATTCACTGAAATATCCAGATGTAGCTATTATTTTATTTGCTTAAAGTTTTAGAAAGACTTAGATTTCTGACTGCCTACTAGATAGCTTTGTAAACAGTATTATTTTTGTGAGATTACATTGTTCAATAACCCTTGTGCATATCACTTGGCATTATGTGAATCTGATTTTCAAAGGTCAGCATATAAACAGATATATGCCAGCAACATTTACTATGTGAGAAGAGAAAATATTTTCAGATTCTTCAAAAGAATGTATACTTGTAAAATGACTGAAGCCTATAGCTCTAACTCACTGCAGCAGTACTAACTGATTGTTGCTGGAGGGTTTTGCGTATCTGCCTTTAAATATATCATTATATATGTTTAGTGAAGCATGTTTCGTTTCATAGACTGGCTGGGTTGGAAGGAGCCTTAAAGATGATCTAGTTCAGTCACCTCGTTATGGGCAGAGATACCTTTCACTAGACCAGGTTGCTCAGAGCCCCATCCAACCTGGCTTTGAGCACTCCCATAGATGGGGCATGCACAGCTTCTCTGGGCAGCCCATTCCTGTGCCTCCCCATCCTCACAGTAAGGAATTTCTTCCTATTATCCAATCTAAAGCTACTCTCTTTCAGTTTAAAACTATTGTCCCTGTCCTGTCACTACATGCCCACGTAAACAGTCTCTTTCCATCTTTCCTATAGGCTCCCCTCAGGTACTGGAAGGCTGCAACTAGGTCATGGCAAACCCTTCTCTTTTCCAGGCTGAGTAAGCACAATTCTCTCAGCCTTTCCTCACAGGAGAGATTCTCCGTCCCTCTAATAATCGTGGTGGCCTCCTCTGTACTTGTTTCAACAGTTCCATGTCCTTCCTGTGCTGGGAGCCCAGAGCTGGATGCAGCCCTGCAGGTGGGCTCTCACCAGAGCAGAGGAGAGGGGCAGGATCCCCTCCCTGGCCCTGCTGCCCACACTGCTCTGGATGCAGGCCAAGGCACAGTTGACTTTCTGGGCTGACAAGGTTTATTTCCTTCTAGTCTGAATATGCTATCAGAAGTGAAGTTCCCACCTCCTCCTCATGTAGATATCACAGTGATAATTGTCCCACTCTAGTGAACATGCTTTTATTCCTCTCTGTTCTACAAGGACATTGATGATCCTTTCAGCTAAAATTAGTTAACTGAACTGTCTGTTAACTTGGATGAAAACAAAAATATTTTTTGTAATTTATTTCAAAAGGCTGGCACAATTTCAAGGCTCAATTTTAATGCATTCATTTGTGGGTATGTATTGCATATTTATTATTTTATTTTTTACATTAATACTAGAACACAGAAGCAAAATCAGTATATCACTCTGTCCAGCCACCTGTGGTAAATATCATGTCTGAAATGAGATCATCACAGATGGTATTTCTACAGTACAGATTTTACTGCAAGGTTTTAATATGTTATAGTTTTTTGGGGTTTTTTTGTAAGAGAGTAGTAAAAGCAGGCTACTCAACACATTCAAGGGAGGCAGGAGCTGAGAGTGAACACAGGCCAGGCACGTCACCATCCTTGCTGACCAGAGCACAGTCCCACAGTACACAAAAAAGAAAATTGAGCAGGTCTGGTCATGGCAATCAGGGCCAACAGCAGTCCTGTGATTGCCAGAAAGGCCTCTAGTGACAAATCCAGGTAAATCAGATGAAGCAAGGAGTGAAGTCAGTGACCCAGGGTTGAGGTCAGCAAGGATCCTGTCTGGGCACAGGACTCAAGCAAGGACCTGAGACTAAATGTGGCTCCAGAGACAAAGGATGGGTGAAAGATCATGACAGTGCTGCTCCCAGCTTAGCTCTTTCCCATCCAACAGCTCCCAGGCTGGAGGAGCCACCAGAGCTGGCCTTGAGCTCAGGCAGCCAAGCCCTGGGAGCAGGGCTGGAGGAGAGGTCACAGGGCTTGTGGGTGCACTCTAGGCACTGACATTTTTCTCCACCTTGAATAAGGTTATAGTTTTAGAAATTCTATTAAAAAAAAGTGATAATATGCTTCTGGCTGGTAATGAATTATTTCTTGATAAGTTGCTTGAAAAGATACTGAAAGGGCATCCCCAGTTTCTGATGCTCTTCACGACCTTTTTTTTCAAATCTTAGCAAAGCCTATTAGTCAAGGAGATGTTTTCTTTCTATCTTGTTGTCTTCTGTTTTCTATCATCTGTTAGAAAACTAGATCATAAACTACTGGTTATAATTTTAAATGTTAATTTCAGTATCAAAAAGTCTGCACAGTGAATTTAAACCTTTTCCCTTTGATAGAAACATATGGGTAACATGCTGGAAGCACAAAAATATTAAGAGGAATCTAAGACTTCAAAGCCCCCCAAGAACTAGAAAAAAAATAAAAATTAAGATAGCTCATTTACACTTGTATTAGAAAACAGAAAGGCCAAAGGAAAATGAGCATTCTCAACTATGACATTTTCCAATGTGTCACATTTTTCATGTGCTTTATTTTTTGAAAGGACCTACTGAAACATTTCATTTGTTCCTCTGTTCCCAACACCAACACCTAACCCCTACCATCAATTAACCAGGCTCTCTGCAGAAAACAGATTTTTTGTGTGTGATAATCTTATGCGTAGGTGGTTCCCAATCAACAAGAATCAAAGTGAAAAAACTTTGAGCCACCCTGAGGCTGTTTGATTTTGATTGCCTATTTTTCTGTCAACCTACTGCATCAATATTGTTGAAAGAATTTTTAAGCATAAATCAAGATCATGGTGCATATGATTCTAAAACAGAAAATAAATTAGGGAATCCAGTTTTAGCTGAAGCTTGCTGATCTTTAGTGCTAACAATCTGTATGCATTGGCATTTCAGTCAGTTCTTACTGCTGTATATTAACAATAATTCCTTAATGTCTGTGAAATACTTCAATACATTAAAGTCTTGACTGGTATTTTTCTGAAATAATATTGATTTATATCCCTTTATTTTCTTGACTGTACTGGAGAAACTGTAAAGGTTTTTCTCCCCTTGTTAGATCACTAGATCTGTTGAAGGGTTTCTGTACCACAACCTCAACACTAAAACATTTTAGTGTACACACTCATTCCTTTTAACTAATAACAATCAGTCCGAATGAAAAATACACACAACTGGGATCTTCATTTTGATCTTATTCTCGCAAAAAGTGCCAGAGTACTGAGAAATACACAACGGGATGTATCCTCCAGGTGTTGGCAGCTGCAGGGCTGTGGGATGGGCTGTGTGGGGAGAGGCAGGGGCTGTCCTGTCACACCCTCAGCAGGACACAGCTGAGCCTGGCAGCCAAGTGTGACCCATGGCAAAGCACACACACACCCCTGAAGGAGCTCCATGCCTGAGAAAAACCCACACTGGAGCAGAGGAAAAGTGTGAAGAAGAAGAGGGGCAGAGAGAGGCTGCCACTAGAGAGATTACTCCCCATCTCCATGTGCTGCTGGTGACAGCAGAAGAGTTTGGAGTGAAGAAGTGAAGCCTGGGAAGAGGGGAGGAAAAGTGCTGTTCTAATGTTTGTCTTTCTGTTTCTCACTGCCTGAGCCTATTCCAGTTGACAATTTCCACCAAGCTGAATCTGTTTAGCCAGTGACACTAACTGAAGCAATCTTGCTGTCCTTGCCAGGAAGGGAAGGGGTGAGCAGCTTGGTGGGAGTTTTTAGTGCAACCACACTAGATTTTATGGATAACTTCAAATTAATTACAGTTTAAATCAAAAATACTCTTTGGTATATCTTCCTATCACATTCTAGAGTACTGTAAAGCATCAGGTTTGCAGTAAAATTTTCCTTAATCCTCGCCCACTACTTTTCTAAATTAGATTTTTCTGCACATGTCATATGTCCTGTATGTTGTTAATTCTTGGTTTCAGGGAAATTCTCTTTATTGTAGTAATTGACAAGTTGGCTAATTCTGGCTAATATTAAAAGCTGTCTTGAGTGTAGGATTCTATACTAACATGTAGCTTATTGTTTTTATTTTTTTTTTAATTCTACTTACTGCTACAAGGCAGAAAAATTCATTTCTTCTATTTTGCAGCTGAAGAGGAAGGCTTAATTCCCTTGCTAGTAAGAATTTAACAAACAGTGGTCTATATTCACAAAATCTGCACAATATTTTAACTGATTTAACATACAAAACCACCTAAGTGGATAGGGCTTGCACATGATTTTGGCTCTATTTTCCTGAGACACTTGAATATGATCCTTTTAATATTCAAAGAACAAAAAGACCTATCATTCCCCCAGCTTGGAACAGCATAATAGATTTTGCTTATGTGCATGAAATCTGTATTACTATCAAAAGGTCAATAACCTTTAACTAGCTATTTTAAATTAATTTGCCCCCACTGAAAGTGAATAATACTGTGTAAAATACTTTTCAGAAAAGCAATACACTTTTTTTCTCCTGTAACTGTGTCACAGTAGAAAAAGGAATACAATCTCTACCTTTGGGTAGATATGTTATTTAAATGTAGTCATTCTTCAAAAAATAAGCAAAATAAAACCACATGGTGTGATTTTAAGTAATGATCTGCTACTGCACAAAACTCTCACTACACAACAGACAAGAAAGCAATTAAATTTGCTTTGAGATGGGTGTGATATGTAGACATTTCTCTGAAAAAACATTTAAGTGTCCAAATAATCTTTTCTCAGATCCAATAACAAGGCTGATGTTCTTGGAATGCACAGTCATCCTACTGAAAACTGAATCCTGAGATCTTGGGGGACAAAAGAGCAACTCTTTGTTTGGAAATTAATTACAGTGAATGTGTCACCTCCTGTGACTTGGCAAATACAGAACCAAGAACTATCTGTCAGTCATTTTTAGTTTATAGCTGAGTCATGCAATCCACTATACAACCAAATACCAGGTAAGGAAATAAACAAAAATGTTCCATTCCTCAAAGTACTTAAAACAGCCTCCTGTAAAAGGAGGAAAAAGGGATCATATACCATGATCAGAGTTTCACTGACACAGTTCTACAGTAGAACATTCTGCCTCCAGAAACAGAGAATACACTGGCATTCATTTAAAGTTTGATTGTTTTAAAATGCCATTAATGACTCAAAAGATTCGCCTTAAAATATAAAGTTGCTATTAATCAAAACAAAGGTTATGGAAGGCACTGGGTGGACTTTCTTGATGATTTCAATAATCAATCAGGTTCAGAATAAAGCAGGACAAATAGTTGGGAAAAAATAAATCACCTTTTTTACATTATGTCCTAGGGTGACTTTATAATGCTTGTATCCCCAATCACCTGTTCAGTTTATGCTGGATATTAAGTTCTGCACCTTTAAGACAAGCTGCAGAGTTTGTTTTCAGTGACTGCATTTACTGCTCTGCATGCTGCTCCCAGACTGTGCTGTCTGCAGTGGACAGCAACAGAAGACAGCAGCAGAAAGCTCTCCTTTGCTTTTAGTTAGGCTTTTTTGTTTGTTTGGAGTATTTTTTTTTTNTTTGTATTTTTTGTAGCTAGCTGAGGCAGAGAAGCTCCCTGGACAGGCTCTGCTCTGGACTGAAAACCCAGAAGAGCACCAGGAACTCACACCTGTGGCTCATCAGGGCCAGGATGCAGCATTTTCCAGCAAAGAAGGGACTGAGCAAGCCAAGCTACACCTCACAACAAGGACTTTCTGAATTTGCCATCTCTTCAGAATGGCTCAAGACATTTTATTGTTGAATATTATTAATTTTTTGTGCTTCTGAATACTTTACTTGTTAAATAAACAGGTTTTTTCCACTTTTCTCAAGTAAATATTTTCCCAAACCAGTTGGGGAAGGGGCCACTTGAATCTGCTTTCTAGAGACAACCCTTTGGAAGTTTCCTCCCAAATTTGCCATAAACCAGAAGACATTAGTATTTTCATTTCACCTCTGAAGGGAGACACTTCCTGAAAGTAAACAGTGAATGGATATGAAGCTGAAGGTGTAAGTGGCAACAAAGAAAATTTCAAATGAAAACAAATTAAAAATAAATTATAAACATAGGTTAGCACTGGAATGGGAGCCGAGAGAAGTAGAATCTCCAGTCCCACCTGGCCTACTCTCTGTTGGCCTTGCCTCAGCAGATGTTGAAGTCCTTAAATGTTATAATTTTCTTTTCACAGCAAAACAAGAACACCAGTAACATGGAAAACCAACAACATCTCAGCACAGAACAAATGTAACAGCTTTTACTGGTGTTTTCCTTGTGGCTAGTCAAATTAATAACCCTTCTGTTCTCTACAGTCAGCATTTCCTAGAACTGCACTGTTGGTATTGGAGTATAGCCTACTGAATAAGCACCTATGTACAGACCCGTAAATTTAAATATCCTAAGTCATCCTACACAGCAAATTCTATGTCTCAGCTGGCCATTCTGGGCTCCCTCCATAGCACATGGAGAGATGCAGGCAGTTCAGACCCTGATTCAAATGCCCCATTACAGATGCCTAACTTCAAAGCATCTCTTTTGCTCTAAGAAGGGTTTGCTATAGAGTGGCTACCAGACATCATATTTAGATAAATCCAAATAAAGTTCTTGAGCTCATGAGCCCACTAGGCTTCTGAATGCCCCTTGGACACAATCTAATACAGTTAAGCTGTTTCAAACATTTTCCTAAACATAAAAAAGGACGTTGTATTTTCCCTTCCATCCTCAATTAGAGATATCTTAAATGAAGCTTACAATAGCCAAAATTATTATCCAGCATAAACAATGCTCTTGTTTCTGTTGAGCAGCACCTCAAATTGAGTTTTCGTAGGTAACTGAAGTCTGCTAATTTGCTTCTTCAGTCAATAATTACTTTCAGTATACAAAATGTAACATTATGTAATGTAACAGCAGAGAAAGCTAATTTCTGTACAGAAAAAGGGAATATTTTAATAAAACAGCAAAAATTTAATTAGACTTCAGTAATAAAATCTCCACATAACATCCTCATATGTTACATTCCATAACAGTAAAGTATATATGGAAGTTCTCTGGCAGTTGCTAGGATGATTACAATATTTTGTACTTGTACTCCTGTGCCTTAACAGATCATTTAAAGCAGTACTCAAAGAACTAACTCCAGTAACTGTTTTAAAATATATAAATCATTAAAGGCATCCAGGGCTATTCTTATCACTTATGGCTCCAGGCCTTCCACAAAGTAAATTAAGTTATTTCAAACAATGAAGAGCAGTTAATAAAATTAAACAGATACAGTGAACTACCACAGTAGTAAAATCTGTAAGAAATTATATATGCACTAGACTTCTAAGAACTCCAATGTTTCCGATTAACAAAGTTTTCTGTGGTTTCAAAGCCACTTGTTCTAATCTTACTTTGTTTCATTGAAGTAAATTGATAGCTTCTGTTTTTCTCATTAGCTAAGCTATAAGGCATCCAATTTTACTCTTTGCCACAGTCTCTGCAATTAGAGGCAATGACTAGAGTATAATCTATTCTACACACAAATCTCTTCTTAACATTGTAAACCACAATACACAACTGTATGGAGAATTGGCATGAAAATGAAATGAAAACATTTTAGTAATGCAGGGAAGTTCAGAGAAGAGGGAAGTATTCCTTATACAATGTATTTAAAGGCTGAGACTATGGGTGGGCATTTCTCAACACTACAGGTCAAAGATAGCATATACTATAGGATCAGCTAATCTTGTATAAAGAGGCGTGGTCCTGACCTTGCTCTGTGTTGAGGTATTCAGTGCAGGTGTACATGGGGATTGCTGCCATGAGGACAACTTCACCAAAACAACCCACAGAGAAACATTGAGTCTGCGAAATTCAAAGTAATTCATACTTACTCATACAGCTTAATTTCCTTCAAAAATCTCCCCCTCAGTTATTGTTAATCTTGGTAGGCTATACAAATATTTCATAGGTACTAACTAAATTTCAAAAGTCAAGGATACTTTGAGCTGCCTATTGTTGTTGCAGCAGGGCTCACCTTAGAGCTAGAAATGAGACTAGACACACATTCTTATTCAACAACATGAAAATGGTCCCAGTTTATTCTCCCCTACAACTCAGCTTACAGACTCCAAGTCCTCACTGACTTTGACTACAACAAGCTGCCACAGTAAGCTTCCCTTGCAGACTCTGACTGACCCCACAGCAGCAACTCTCTCTTCTGTTTGGCCTGTCCTTCCTCACCTCTCAGTCCTCCTCCAGATCATTCCCTCCAATTCCCATTCCTCAGGCTCCTCCCCTGACCAGCCAACCCACCCTTTGTTATCACACTCACCCTTATTGGCTGTAGCTGTGATGCATTCAAGGTGAGGCTGGCTTTGGTTAATAACACAGCTGTGACCCATCAGGGGCAAGGTTGCCTGTAATCCCTTCTCCTACATATTGTTACAAGAATAACACTGGCAGACCAAGCAAAGCTGATGGGCATTTTGACACTGATCACCCAAAGGCCAGGTTTTCATGCACTACTGCAGTTAAGGGGTAAAATTGATCTATCCTAACTATCTAATCCTAAAACTTGTCAGTTTAAGTTCTTATTAGTCAGCAGAAAGAAACAGTCCTGGAAGTCAGTTCTCCTCACCTAGCCAGGCTAGGAAGAGATGAAACAAGACATACATTTCCCCTTTCTGTCTACTGACCAAAAGGTCTGGATGCTTAACTTAAGCTTACCTATCTAAAATTAGTAGAGGTAGATGTCACCTTCAAAATGTTTCTGTTTTTTAATGTGGTAACTTCCAACATTCACAGGATCACTGTTTAATTAGGAAAAGTGCCTCTCCTATCTACTGTAAAAGAGATACCACTGTAAGCAGAATACATCTTGTATGTTACAGGAGTTTTGCATGTTACCTGTTAAATACCAATCAAAGTATTTGGAACATTTAGACAACAAATATCTGTGTTTTTCAAGGCAATTAAGTTTTTAGAATGCTTTGCCATTAGAAAAATCCAAAACCAGAGCTGTGAAGACACTGCCACACACTAAGGAAACAAAATTATAAAACATGCAATACACTGGATGTGTGCAGTATAGGACCTGACACTATGATTTCCTTGACACTTTCTGTAAGATTTCATTAACAGAATTTAACTTAGTTTATGTTTAAAAAGATTCCTTATATGGATGTAATGTTGAAAATACCCATTTTTTCATTATCACTCGTTATATTTGCTTAATGCCTTTTCCTCAGTGCTAAGATGAGCCACACACAATATTAAGACAACCTCTCATAGTCAAAAGCAGTGCTAGAAATCTCATTTCAGAATTCTTATCTAAGTTTGGAACTGATGAGCAACAAACCCAGTTTTTCAATACAAGTCCTGTCATCTATAACATATTAAACATAATTCATAATAGAAATCTAGCTACAGTATTTTCACAATTAAAAAAACAACCCTAAACCAATACTAATATTTCTGAATGAGGGATGAAGTATTATGTGCATTTTCATTCAAATTATTTGCAAAGATTTATTTATTTAGCAGTCTGACACTTGAAAAAAATATTCTCTGAGACTATAGATGGGAAATGAAACAAAATGTGAAACCTAGTCATTGAATAGTTAAATTAGTTGTTTTAAAAGCTTCTGTATCACTGCAGTTTCTCTACTCTGAATTTACATTCCAAGATCTCCGTACAAAAGGTCAAAAGCACTTTTGACGATGACAACTGCCATTAACCTTTGTTAGTTGTTCCAATTTAATGCACTGAAAACTTTTGTGGTTCCAAATCATCTTCCTCCCCTTCATCCTCCAACTGATATAGTTCAATTGACTTTGGTGTGACTTACATCAGATCAATACACATCCTTATCATTTTTATGACATGTTCAATAAAAGTATTCCAAAAACTGAAGAGCTGACTTACCATTTTCTTCCAAGTACATCAGAAGGATGCTGCTAGATTCAGTCCCTTCTACAGCATAATCGAGGGCAATATTTCCATTAACATCTTGTAGAAGCACATTTGCTCCAGCCTGCAGACAAGAATTAAAAGCACTTTAATTTTTGTACTGAAATCTCAAAACACAACTGGAGTTCTTACACCATCCCATTCAAAAGTATTTCAAAGCTGAGGTTCTTAGCAGGCTGATCATAACCCGAAACAAAACCAAACACACAAAAAAAGCAAAGACAAAATGAAGGACTCATGAATGTCAAAAAGGCTGGCTTTGTTTGAGACAGCTGACACTGCTGCCACACTAGCTGTCCAGTCTGACTTTGCTACACAGATGTCTGAGTTGCTCACCAGTGAGTTTTGGAACCACCACCATTTGCAGCACACCACTTTAGAGTCAGCTGTCACTGACTAGTCTGCCTTAAAACGCTCCAGCAGCACCCAGCAGTGTCCCAGAGCTGAGTGACAAGCAGCACAGACACCCCTGCAGCAGGGATGGGCAGACAGCTGCTCTGGGTAACCCTGTCAGCTGGCCTGACCTCCCAAGGCCTCACCCATCAATCCAGCCTCAAAGAGAACCAGCCACTGCTAAATAAAATTGCCATTTGTCACCAGCTGGAGACAATGAAAGTGAGCTTGATGATTTCAACTGTAGTCTCTAAGTTTCATTCAAAATTCAACATAAATGAGTGACAACTAAGAAGAGCCCTTGGGGGTGAGGGTTGGTGAAATGAGCAGATTCATGAGAAGCTTGAAAAGAAACCACCAGCATGATAAGAAAACTTGTATTTTCTATGTTAAACATTATTAATGTAAGCATTTGTAGGGAAATATATTTATTTTTTTAAGTAAGAAAGCTCTCATCCTTGAAAATATCATAAATGTCTGGTGAGTATAGAAGCTTACATTACTAGTGTTACATCATTAGAAGTTTCATTACTAGTGAATTGTCATGTATCTTCTTTAAAAGGTTGTAACATTAATTAATTTCACATGTTCTCTCTATGGTTTTTAATGGCAAGGAATTATGAAATAAGTGTGACCTCAGGTAAATCTAATTACTTTCCTTAACAGCTTGTATGATAAAGAGTTTAGCTAATAAAAATGAGAAGCACCAAGAGTTGCCTTTCTCAAAACCACAGCAGCAGAGGTCAAATGTAGTATGAAATTATTAATAGAAGACATGACTGCTTTTTTTTTCAGGAGCTTTCTCTGTAAGTATTGTATCAAAGAAAAATTGGAATAGTCTCAGGTCCTGGCTCAGAGTAAAATACGACACAAAAAATGAGCAAGTTCATGTAGGCTTTATGTTATCAAACTCGAAGCTGAACTGTTAGTCTGTGATCTGAGTTTCCAACACAGTGACCAGGGGACAGACAGGCACCAAAAATGACTCATGTCACCTGTCTCAGACATCACTTACATCCTATTAGACCATATCCTACACAGCAAAATAAACTGTCCTCCTACAAAAGGCACTGTTTTCTTCTAGCCTAATCTTGCTTCATTGACTGTAAGGGGAACTTAGAGAGCAAATTTAGAAATTTAGATTAGATGTATATCTTCTGAATTCCTTCTTATTTCCAGTGTTGTGATACAACTGATGATTCCCAAATGAAAAAATATATCAAATATATCTACCTACCATTACTCAAAAAAAAAAAANACAAAAAAAAAAAAAAGAAAAAAAAAAAAAAAAAAAAAAAAAAGAGAACAAGGGCCCAGGACTCTCCATTCTGAATAATGTGTCTGTATTTAAGATTTAAAATTATTTATTTCCTTCTGTCTCTTTGAAATCCACAATAATTTTTGTATCAGTAGTCTGGTGAAAGACATATGAAAAGCTGTGGGCTGAGACCTTCAGCCATCTCCAATATTCAGGGACAGAGTTCTAACCACTGGGTTGTATGTCCAGAAACTCAATGCCATCACAACAATATGGACAGCAGTGTAATCTGATATAGGCATTGTTTTTGGACTCCTAACTTACTCAGGCTCTATAAGGACCTGGGAGAGATTTGGGGTGTTTCTCTGCCTAGGTACTACCTCTTGCTTATCTTCCCAGCTGGGATGTCACAGGTATTGCACCCAGACAACACTGTGCTCAGAAGGGTTTCCTGGTGGAACTGTTTTCAGAACCAGAGTCAGCATCAACTCACTTTAGGTGGAAATGGGGCAGATTCCTGAAAGTCTGACTATCATCCACTAAAATTCTTGAAAACCTTTCTTCTGTTGCATACCTTAAACTATTCTCTCAAACCTGTGGGCCAAGCAGGTTATTTAAATATTTGAAATAACTATGTAATTTAGCTTTATTCACACAGTAGAAAGTCCCAGGTGCACTATAAAATATTTTTAATAAAGAAATGATGACCCAGCAATTGCCTCTGTCACCTAGGATTACCACCATTGGCTTCAGGAGTTTTTATGAAGGCAATGAGAAATACAGTAGACCTTGAGGAATATGTGAATATGTGCGGATATTAAAAAAAAGAAAAAAAAAGAAAAAGGACAGAGGCAGAAAAAAATTTAATATACCTGTTGCTATGGGGAAAAAAACAAAAAGTTATCCTAATATGGAGGCTTCTAGACAGCTCTTACAATGGTTCAGTTGTTCTACAATATGCTAGCTGTATGCAAATCGTGCAGTCACCTGTCAACCCCATCACAAAACCTGACTGTTTTATACCTACTTATATTCTTATATGAGTAATCTATTTTTATTCAATTCCACATATTACATATATTTATAACAGTATACATTTATATATATGTAAATGTAGAAACACTTACATAGTATTCTCTCATCCATGTTCATCAATTTCCTGCAGGCTAGCATTATTTTTGTTAACAGCTTGAACAATTCACTTTTTTGTATTTTTTAAAAAATATAACCACATAATTTACAAACCACACCATTTTATAAAATGTCATTAACCATGCACACAGACCAAGATTAAATTTAGTTCTTCATAAAACATTTGTGGCATTTCACCTCCTGTGACAAGCATAGTTTAGTTTTTTCCCCTTTATTGACCTACTTTTTTACATTAATTCCATGAAAAGGTTTTTGCTTGAAGGATATCCAAGGTTTGACACACACACACCTGCATGTTTTCGTGTGCCACTGTTACTGTGCTAATCCTACATCCTTGCCAAAGTCCTTAGTACACGAACACTTAAAAAGAAGGCAAAAGTAATCAGGATATAAAGCACTACTTTTTTGAGAATAAGGAAACATACAGGGAATCCCACATTCTCATGGGCTCCATGGTGCCATGCAATCTTGCTCTCTAACCTCAATGGCTTGCATAAATTTTCATTTAAGATACCAAATCCCACAAATCTAGCTGGCTCCTCTTTGTGACTCCTATTAGACTTGTTTGAATCTCGTTCATTAACAATGCAAAAGGAATAATGTTGCTCTACACAGTGTTGTGGTTTAGGTCATTAGCACTGGATACTACTTTACACAAATTCATGATGCTGAACAGATGAGGAACAGTTCTCAAGGCAAAGCTCAAAAAAAAAAAAAAAAAANAAAAAAAAAAAAAAAAAGCTAAGACTTCACCACATTAGCAAACCACAGACAACGAAATAAAAGATTAAGTGAGATTGAGCAGCTGCTCTCAGTTCAAATGCATATCTTCCTTCCAACTCATTTCAACAACAGATTTTCTGTAGGCAGGAAATTATTTCACAGAAATCATAATACACCTACTAGAAGAGCTGGGGAAAAAAAGTTTTTAATGATTACAATTATAGATCCTCTGACAGTTCCCCTACCTGCTGCCATCATAATTGAGTTTTGCCTGCTTAGTAAAAAGAAAACTGACAGACACAAGCTGAGTAACCTCTTTTGTGTTGTCTTTATGAGCACAAAACAATCTAGAAACTATTTTACTAAATCTAATATTGTCTCTCAGAACACTGATTGCAGTTTTAATACTTTCATTTTAACTTTTTTCCCACATTAGCCTTTAAGGAAGACCCCTCCCTATGACACCACAGATTCTTAAGGTATTTGGGAGATAGCAAACAAGTATATACACACTCCAGAGTAAAGAAAAGATTCCTGTTCCAAAACAAAACGTCAGAAGAAACCCATGTAAAAGGCTGATTCAGGACTAGAAGTCTATCATGCAGGATAGCTATTTCTAAATATTTACTTTTACTACTCCTCCCCCTGGGCTTAACAAAGAAATGAAAACATTTATAAGCTATTTACAAAGATATGTAAGTTCAGCAGATCCCATGACAAACAATACAGCACCTCAAAGCTGCTCTAGCTTCAGTTTTGGCTTTATTTACCCTTAATGTAGCTTGTCAAAAGAAAAGAAAAAAAAAAAAAGGACAACATACTCCCCTTGTGGAAGACAAGAGTGTGTCTGATAGAAAATCATTCTCCAAATAGTGATATCTGCTGCACAGCTAACCCTAGCAGCCTCCTTCCTTTCACACATCTTGAAGAAAAGCAAGTAAGTGGAAATTTCATCTGTACAAAAGCAATCCTTTAAAATCCAATTCTTCATCCTTAATAGGGCAATTTCCATCACTGCAGTCTAAGGTGATATTTTATTTAATGGGAATTTCAGTAACTCCAGACTGATGATTTGAGCTTCAAAGTATTATGTTTTACAAATAATAAACTACATCTTCTCTCGGGCGGTTAAGTTACCTGCAGTTAGTTAAGTTGCACATCAAAACACCACCATCCCTCAACCATAATGGATGCCAGACCTAGGCATAACTTTTCCAAAACAAATGGTTTTCATCAATAAATTCTTATGTATTGAAACCTGAACTACTAAAAGTATTGAAGAAATGCAAACAGGGGCCTCATTATGTGGGAGTTTCCAAACTGAAAATATTTTCTTCCTTTTCTTTCCAGAGTGTCTCATAGCAAAATAATCTGAACAAGGACCCAAACTCCATACCTATATATACAAATGCAGAACTAAAATCTGTGGATCACAAATCAAAGTAACAACTCTTAAGTACAGTTTTAACAAACTACATTAACATATGTTTCATGCATGCCTTACATGGGCTTTTGTAGCTATAGGGAAAATGTAAGGAAAAAATCCTCCTCCTCAGCTGATTTCCTTCATAGTAGGGCATCATGTTAAGGTGTACTCATGACAATAAATTCTCCTTTAATACAAAAAGAAAAGCCTCTCACTTCCTTTTATGTGGACTTGCAGAGAGCACAGCTCTGCAAACTGGGCTGGCCCAGGGCACTATTTACAGGACTCCTTCCATACCCTTGAATCAATGGTTACCTGCAACAGGAGTTTCCACCTCTCACACAGGAAAGATACTCAGACAGATGATCATCTGTCTGCAATTTTTGTTCTATTTCAGGGATTTCAACTCTGTAAGAGTTGCTACTGTCTATAAGCCCATGCTTGTCACATTACCAAAACTACTCTTTCATATGGAGTAGGAACTATCTGCCATCTGGATGAGCTTAACTTGTGATATAATAAAGGTCTGAATTCATTTTCAGCATGCCTGATCCCACCCACATCATAAAAACACAAACACAGAGCTCAATCTCATGTCTGTGACAACACAGCCTACAGAATCAAAGCTGAATTCAGAGCCTTATAAGTGCCTTCCAGGCATATGAAATAAACTGAACAGGATATAACACATATCTCAAAAAAAAACACTTTCAAGTAATCAGGAGATAATGCAGTGCTAAAAATCTTATGCCAATATTTTTACATAATTGCTAAAACAGATGCATTTTTATTAATACAAATTTATGTTATGCCACTACTTAACTTATTTTCATCACAGGTACCTGCTAAACCAATCAAGGAATGATCATATAAATGCAGTTTGATATTCACTCTTCCTTGTATAAGTAAAGTATTTCAGCTGCTCTGTGGATAAAAGTTCTTTAATTCATGGCACTTCTGGGTTCCATGTTGAAAAATGGGCACCAAAATCTGAATATGCAACTTAACTGCTCATCAAAATAGACTTGGTTTCTTGTTATAGTCTAGAAATTAAGATTTATGGGTGCATGCCAGTGTGCATAAAGAACATCATAGTGTTCCAAAAATCCCAGGCGTGTATCTCTGTGGCATGCTGGGTAAGAAAGGATAAAAGTATGTGCCAATACAGTGTCTGTTCATAAAAAACATTGTATAGTTGTGTATATAGATATATATGGGATCACTAATGCCTACAAAAATCCCCAATTGTATTTGAAAACATACTTCTTGATAGTAAAAAATTAGTACCTTAAAATTGTCAAAGTTCCAAAACCACTTTGGCAATCATTTAGTTCATGAATAAAGCATTTTCCTCCTTAA
>VZTT01039546.1:4702-22230 GCA_013400855.1 Buphagus erythrorhynchus | reverse complement strand
CTTTGTCACAGCTGTTCCCAGTGCTTGTTAAACTGCAGTGGAGGGTGGGAAAGCACTTCAGGACAGCACTGGCAGAGGATGGAGCATCTCCTCCATCCTGAGGGCCAAATAGGTCTCTGATGACCTATTATATAACAAATCCTAACTGTCCTTCAGTGTCAAGATGGAAAAAACTCATGTGGCTATTTCACTTCATTCTGGAGTTGTACATCTGGCTTCAGAGTTGGGCTCCTCCTCTCTGATCCTGGCTTTTCCTCCCTGGCCAGGAGCAGAGAAGTGCCAGGGGTCAGGCAAGGCCAGGTGACAGTGCAGAGGTTAACCCTGCTCAGCCCCAGTGGTGCAAGGCAGGCACGGAATGGACACATGAAAACTGGACAAAACCATTGCAAAGTTCATCTTCTTCATATCTATTCATTCAACCCACTGACACAGACATTCTGGACATCCTGCTCCCATGGTTTGCATTAAAGCATTATGAAATCCCAAATTCTAGTGCCAGATGGTTTTGGATTACTCTGCTTGTGTAAAGGGTTTAATTTGGGTGCATGGAAAATGTAAAATACTCTGGTAATAACTTTAGCAGGGCTACACAGCCTGCATTTGCTTTATTCATCAGCCCTGCTGGCTGCCTTCTGCACATTATATTCACAGCCATGATAAAACTTCAAAACATGAATTCAAATTTACTGACTTCCCAGAACAGACTCTGCTCTGTAAAATGTTTAGAGGGATTGACGTGAAAGGAAATATTCCTGAAGACCTCTCTGCTGAGAAACCACACAGTGAATAAAAATAGCTCTCTTTTTCCAAATACACAGCTCCCAGGAATGCCTGAGCCTGGTCCTGAGTGCAGACAGGGAAAAGGGGGAATGGGGAAAGGTCAGGCATACAGCTGTTGCTCCTGCCAGCAGCTTTCTGCTTGCTTCACTTGATGAGCTGAATGAGCCTTTTAGCTACTTTTAACAGGGATCACATTTTTCAGATGATCTTTTCTTGGTGGAGGAGGTGAGCACCAGGAGTATAAATATGGAGTTAACTTGAAATGGGATCTGTTGGAATTCACACACCCCACTCTCTGAGGTACAAACAGGGTGAAAAGGGCCCTTGCACTTTCTGGATTTCATGGACCACTGTCACCTCTTGCACTACGGGGTTCTGCCTGGTCATTATTCAAATATAGAATCACTCCCCTGACCCAGTCACACTCCCAAGTGCAAAACTAGAGCACTGGCTTTCTAGGATATAATAATGAAAAGAAGCTGGATTGTATTTTAAGTGAACTCTCTAAAGTTACTCCTCACACAGGATGTGATTTCAGTTTGTTTGAATTTATTCGAGATGGGGAAGCCAGTGAGTGGTTAAAGAAAGTCTTTATCTCAGTATCCTCTTTTGTTTTAGAAATAGATTGCTTGACACAAAAATAAGGGCATGACATATGGACAGTGGTCTTGTTCTCAGAGCAAGAACAAGAGGAGGCTGATTTGTACAGAGGGATTCCCCTGGCTCTGCTTAACACCTTTTATCAGTTTTCACTCACCCTTTTTTCCACAAGTATTTTTCCCTGAGTTTCTGTGTAAAACCCAGAAAGAGAGATGTCAAATAGAAAAACAAACCAGGAGTTTCAGATTGGATTTTGACAAGTTTAGTTTTGCCAAGGAGCCTGTGTTTCCACTTGTGCTGCGACACCGAGACAGAGCATCACTCATGTGCAATTCATCTAATGAGTCTCCAAGTACTCCACAATAATTACTTGTGGACAGAATAATTTTTCTATCGAGTTATTCTTTAAAAAGAAAGGGGAACAAAGCAAAACACGGGAGTTCTGCAGGCTGTGAGATCCCCACAGAAGAATGGGCAATGAGAGGTTCACAGAGGACTCCTGGACACTGATCCCCAGCCCAAGTGAGTCTCCCCAGCTGGAGCCCCTCACCAGGGCAGCTGCAGTGGCTGCTGCTGCCAGCTCAGTGTGCACTGAGACTGGGCTTCCAGGGAGCTGGAGGTGGGGAGGAGGAGCAGGGACATCCCCAGGGCTGGGGCTGTGCCCAGGGTCACTCCTGAGGGTGGCACAGGGGGAGCCCTCCCCTGCCAGCTGAGCACCCAGGGCTTGGCACGGCTCCCCTCCATTCCCTGGGCTGCAGTGAATGCCAAAGGCACGGCTAGAATGTAGAATAAACATCAGGACACTCGGATCTAACAGTGGGATGGGCAAGCAGACAGAAAGCTGAGCATTGCCTGTGGCTACAGGACACACATCTAAAGGGTTTTTAGGATGTGTGCTGGCAGAAATGCACTGGGGCAGCCCCTGTTTCAAATGAATGATCAGCACGGAGACACTGCTGTGGGAAGTTTGTTACATTCCCTAAAACCTCATTGTTTAGTCTGTGCTCTGTCCCACTTCTTAAAACTGGAAGGGCAGGAGTTCTCCTGTTTTCCTCAGGCCCATCTCTCCCACTGGCTCCCCTGTCTCTAGAGGCAGTCCAAAGGCTGACAGTGTACTATGGATTATTTACCATGTTTTCCTCTGGAAGGCTCTGGGATGGGTTGCTCAGGACTCTCCCCAGTTTTAGTCATTTTCATACATTTTTTAAGATGAATGTGTCCCCCCACCTGGTGAGACACACACTCAGTTAACATTGAGACAACCAAATAAAACTGATTCAGCGATTTCCAAGGATGACCCTTGGCTCAGAAGAAGTTCCTGTGACTTTTTTCCTGATAACTCCAGGGCTCCTGTGCTTCAGGGTTAGGAGCTGCTGACAATTCTGTTCATTTCTGACTCCTGAGTGTCTCACATACAGTATGTGTCACATACTTCATTGGAAATGAAGTGCCAGATGGCACATACACATTGTCACCACATGGGAAAGGTTCTGTGACCTGTGTGGCATCACACCTGAGATCTGTCACACAGACAAGGACAGAATTCAGCTACTCTGGACAAGCTTTGGTTCTCTGAGCCATAGAATTGTCCTTTTCCCTTCCTGTATTCTGCTTGTGCATCTCCCAGCTCTTCCAGCAAGGTAAATGCTCCATTAGCAAGCAACCCTGACTGACTCCAAGGAGGCAGGGAAAAGGCAGCACTGAACAATTTCACTGAAGGCTGTGGTAATTCCATCCACAAGGCTCCTAAGCTAAGGCTGTAAAAAAAAACTTAACCCTAGCATGTCCCAGTTTTGATCTGTGTTCTAATATATTCTAATAACTGTGTTTTCTGGAGGAGTTTTGTCTAGGAATTCACACGCTTCACAAACACTCTGCAGTTGTAGCAGTGCTCAGGTATGAGGAAGAAACAATAATTTTATTCACCAGCACTAATGGACTGGCCCAAAGCCCCTTTCCTGCCTTTGTAGCAGGAGGTTCCATTTCATGAAATGAAAATTTAACAGAGGGGGCTCAGACGTTCCCTTTATACCCGAATAGGGGAAGAGATCCCTGTGGCCAGCAGGTGAGGAACAACAAGCTGATTGATTAAGTTCTTCCTTCAGCTTGGAAAGCTGCCCAGGCCCACTTTTTGGGAGCCATCAGGCCAGTGACCCCAGCAGAGCCACACCAGTGAGTTCCAGCCACCCCACAACACGTTCCCTGCAGCTCAGGTCTCTGTTTCCAACCCAACACCCCCAAAGTAATGAGCTTTCATTACTCAGTGGAGTTCCCAGCCCACAAACCTGCTCATCAGGTTGGCTAATGAGTGTGTTTGTTTCTGAATGCTGCAGTGTCAACGTTACTCACCGCGTGAACCCTGGGAACAAGAGAGGGAGCAGCCAACACCCAAGGTCATTCCCAACTCCAAATATGAAAACACATTCTTGAGGTACTTTCCATTTGTTCTTGCTTCTATCACTTTTCCCAGTTTGAAGCTGGCTGAGAGCTGCTTCCAGGAAAATAACCACAGCCAGAGCAGATAATGTGTTTTATCCTGGTATACACTGAAGACAAAAATAAGTGATAATTTCTGAAAAATAACATCTTCCTTCTGTAAAGAAAAAAAAAATCAAATAATTCTATTTATTCTTCAGTTTTCAGGGACAGCTGATTTTTCTCCTAATTTCACACACAACCTCCT
Organism: Buphagus erythrorhynchus; assembly: GCA_013400855.1. Taxonomy (NCBI): domain Eukaryota; kingdom Metazoa; phylum Chordata; class Aves; order Passeriformes; family Sturnidae; genus Buphagus; species Buphagus erythrorhynchus. The sequence continues at coordinate 18,167 of VZTT01039546.1, read as the reverse complement.
TTCCCCTATCTTTTGCTAGATACCAGTATTGTGCCATTTTCAAGCTCCCATGGTTAAAATATCCTTCTAGATGACTCCTTTCATTAGTGTGACTAACCTTGGAGACAGATATTTATGATATAATGATGACTAGACTTCCAGCTGCCTGAATCTTAAAGGAAGAATTTTTCAAAGAAGACTTTAATATGAAGCATGCCTGATGATGCTGGTGATAACATTAATAACATGAGTCTCAGATGAGTTACTGCATATTTAACTACTATATTATCAAAAGAGGATGGCAGTGAGGAAAAACAAGCCACATTTCTAAGCAATGACAGGCTTTATACTCCATTTTATTGAATAACAAACACTGGAACCAAATGCCAGCCTTCTCTTAGGTGACTCTATCTGCTTTTATTGTGTTTGTATGAATTCCAAAGAAGTCCTGTATTATATATGTTGTACCATCCACAGGGAATTAGGGATGTTTTGAAAGCCCAGTGGCTGCAGCTCTCAAGTCCATACACACAATTTTATAAACTCTGCAAATCTACCAAGCCCTGTTTATCTCCTCCTGGGGATGTGGCACCTGGGGATTTGGGGCAGTGGCACCTGGGGATTTGGGGCAGTGGTGGCCTTGCNCATCCACAGGGAATTAGGGATGTTTTGAAAGCCCAGTGGCTGCAGCTCTGAAGTCCATACACACAATTTTATAAACTCTGCAAATCTACCAAGCCCTGTTTATCTCCTCCTGGGGATGTGGCACCTGGGGATTTGGGGCAGTGGTGGCCTTGCCAGGGCTGGGTTAATGGTTGGACTTCATGATCCTGAAGGTCTCTCCCAACCTAAATCATTCTATGATTCTTTGATTCCATACCCCAGGTGATGTAAAATTGGTCAAATAATCATGAAGCACTGGTGAAAAAATTGCCTTTAAAGTGAAGTCTCATTGCTCATGCATGGGGTAATTCAAACAGCATTTCCACATGTGCCAAAGGACTTGGATTTACTCTGATTCCTCCATCAGTCCTTAAGATCTCAAAAAATCATTATCTTGTATTAAAAAGTCATCAAGTGTTGGAATAAATCAGCCAAGACTCCATGTTCTTCATGCAGAAAGCCAAATCTTTACTGTATAGTCCATATTTTATAGGGTTATCAGAAGGCACTGTGTCATATTTGATTGGCTGACGATACATTTACACCTAGTTTATTGGTGTGTACATGGTGTTTTGTGTACCTATCAAACTCCTGTATTTTTAGTTAGTTTACATATTTTTTTCTACTGGTTCTCATGGGACCAATCCCTTGTTGTTGCAGGTGCATTTGTTTGTCACCCTCAGAATAGATTGTTGTGTTAAGGAGCTCTCACTCTCAAAATAGCTTCACATGGGAATTGTAACTGCACTTCGAAGGAGTGACAGACCAGCTTTGGCAATTTAGCAGAGCCAGGCCTGATTTCATCAGGCCTTTCTTTTATATTTCTTTTACCTGCCTATGACATCTCCCCCTTTTTGTTAATTTAAAAAAGGTTCAAATGTTCTGATGTTAAAACAGCTAACCCTTGTGAGGGTATTATCTCATTAAGGTTATCACTGGTTAGATATGGGATAAGATACATAAAAGACCGATTACAAAACTTAACTTAGCAACAAAACTTAGCAAATTCTGTCATGTCACTGACACAGGGCTTCACAGCATGAGAAAACAAAAGAATAATGTCCAATGTCTCCTTGGGAAATGGAAATAAATGCCCATTGTTTTAAAGTCCACATAGTCCATTAGCTGGAAAAGTGATTTTTGACATCACTGAATGTGCTCTTGGATCCTGGAACAGGGAATAACTGAAGGTTAGTAGGAACACTGTACCATGACAATGACATAAGGCTTTTGTTGGCAAATTGCCTCTGTAGTTTGCAGACACAGCTACGTCTTGGTAGTCCTACTTCTGTTCCTGTTCTGGCCATGAAGGCTGCATGGTGATTCGGTTATTTCCCTTCCTTCTGGGCCTCATTTTTTGGGAGGCAATCAGTGTCTGATCCAATGAACAGGTGACTGCTTTGAACCTGTTGATGATAAAGCACAGGTATATTTTCTCCTTAAGTTAATGAATTAATTAGGCCTTACCATTGCACATTCACTTCAGGGCCCTTACCTAAAAACTTTTACAATTTTTTTAATAAATATTGCATTATTCAGACTTCTTTAGGAGCTAATTCCCCTTTCTTTATGTTTTGAAAACAGCATGCATGACTCTTGCTAAGAATGTGAAGGGAATAACAAAACAGTATGTGTAGTGAAACAAGAAACTGACAGCAATCAGGAATAAGTCAGGTACAACAATTAGGAAGATTTCAGATAATACACATAATTAATAACACATGTGAAATTGGATGATCATTAATCACTAAAATACTGTACCAACACCCCAGAGTCTGCAAACAGCTGACAAACCTCAATTCAGTGAGGACTTGGATAATAATTATTTCCAGATAATAATTCCCAAGCTCACTCTAAAAATAATTAATCTGTCATATACAGGGGTCAAATTGCTAAGTCAAAGTGACTTGAATCTAGTTTTGAAGCAGAAAACATCTGGGTTTATTGGCAAATTCTCCATCCAGGTAGAGCCAAGGCCTGGCCACCACCCAAGCTCCAACTGGGAGGGAATTCCCTAAACATATTTTAAAACAAGGCTCTTAAGAATAGCAGTTATGAAGAAAGGCCTTGGGGTTAAAGACTAATCAAACCATCCATTAGTTGGATCCCTCCAAAGTTTCCTTCAGGATAGAGATGCCTCAAACACAGCAAACTGCTGGAGTGCTTCTGTAATAATAACTGGGAAAAACCACAAGAGTAGCAGTTCAGAGGAGGCTTTCAACAAAGCTCAGATATCTTTTCTTGGAACTCTGAAAAATATTTAAAATTATGAGACAGCATTGGGTCAAACCATAGAGCCAGTGCAGGGACTAGTCAGAGAGCTAACCTGGTCTAAGAGATGCATAAGCAGCTAGACAACAAAAAAGAAGGATCCTGAAATGATGCGTGTCCTTTAGATAATTACACAAAGAGATGTTAAAGCATATAAGAAGCCAGTTATAAATACAGTAATAACATCTTATGAATTATGCCTGTTATAAAACCAGTAAATTCCCCTCATGTAATCAATATATCAGCGGGAGGTAGTTGAGATAACACCTTTCTAAACAGTCATGTACCTATGACAGTAAAATGAGACAAAGGAAAACATTAGAACAGCTTACAAAAAATAATAGCCATAATGTAGAATCACCACTGACTCTTCTGTGTTATCTATGGGAGATAAAACAGCAGAGATTGTAATAAGCAAGATAATCTTCAGAAAAATCAAGGGCGAACACACTGTATCTTCTTTACGTACAAACAGGTGTTTATCAGTTTCATCACAGCTGTTTTAGTCAGAGTCGTCTTACCTGTTAAAATAAAACAACTATATATCTTACAATGTAGAAAAGTAGTATTTAACTGTCTTAGGCTGCAATGCAAGATGTAACCAGCAGTGTGTATTCTATCACCATCTGTTAAAGCCAGGTGGGGCAGTGCTCTTTATCTCTCACATGACCCGTGCCTCATAACTCCCGGGGATATCCTCTGCTAATGGGCCAGCTGTTAAAACCAGACGGGGCACTGTTCTTTATCTCTTCCACCACCCATCCTCTGTCCAGCGAGATATCTTCTGTTAATGAGCCAGCTGTTAAAACCAGGTGGGGCAGTCTTCTTTATCTTTTCCACAATCCATCCTTCCCCAAGGAAGATATCTCCTGTTAATGGGCCACTGAGTCCCACTGCATGACTGATAAAATTACATCACCCCATTGGGAGATGCTCCAGCCAGGGGGAGGAGCCAAGTATTTCCTACCTAGGTAAAAACTGAGATCTGGAACACCAAAGCACCCTTTTTCCACTGGATTCCAGAGTAAAACTGGACCTTTCCACCATATCACTGGACCTTCGGAGGAAAACTGCACCTTCTACAGGATCACTGCTTCTGATCAACTGAGCCACACCTGTCATTCCAGGAGGACTGCAGCGACCCCCTGACTGACGGGGTGCCAGGTTGTATTCTGATTCTGTCAGTATTTTGTTGTTTTCTATTACTGCATTTTATTTCAATTTTCCTAGTAAAGAACTGTTATTCCTGTTCTCATATCTGTGCCTGAGAGTCCCTTAATTTCAAAATTATAATAACTTGGAGGGAAGGGGTTTACATTTTCCTTTCCAAGGGAGGCCCCTGCCTTCCTTAGCAGATACCTGTCTTTCAAACCAAGATAAACAAAATCTAAAATAACTCAGATTAAATAACACTCAAACTTGGTAGAAATTTATTTTGACAGAACAAAATGAGCTTAACAGAACTCAGCCCTAAAAGGATATCAAATTAATAGAATGTAACTTGACATTACTCAAAATCTAACAATATTGGGGGCTTAAGTTTACATAATTTTACCAACACCTAATTTGCACTAAATAAAAACAGAACTGAAAATTAATCTCAATTAAACTTGAATAGACTAGGAAATAGCTTAAAGTGAAGAACAATTAAACTTTACATTGTCCATACTCAGTAACATTCAAACAGAGATTAACTTAACAAAATCAACTGAAGAGAACTCATCCTTAATCAAATTAACAGAACATATCTTAGTATTACTCAAATCTGACAATATTGGACCTTAATTTTGCTCACTCTTATTAACAATAAATCTGCAGATAATCTGTGAACATAATGATTTTTCTGGAGGGATGAAAAAAGGGAATGACAATTCCATTGTAAGTTTATGTAATGTAGATTCAGGTATAATGAAAGATTAAAGATCACTCACTGCAAACACTTTTAGATATATAAATTTCTAGAGTTGTGGCACTAAACCAGGTGCATGATTAAAACAATTTTGGCTGCTTGAGCAGTAAATTTTTTTCCATGAGCTTCATCTTTCTAAACTTTAAAGAGCTGCTGTAGATAACATTCAAGGTTATAGGACTTAGTTAAGAACTTAAAATTAATTGCTGTACATAATCTAGAGAGAAGAGGAGAGCTGCGGGTGTGATTCTGAGGAGTGGTGGCAGCTCCCCTTGCCTTTTGGCCCTCTGATTCCCGAGGCAATGCCCAAAGTGGAGCAGGACACCTCCCCCAGATGGCTGGCAGCTGATCCAGCCCATGCTGCATGAGCTGGATAAGATGGACAGAGCCGCATGAAGGGAAGAGGAGAGTGGAGTCCCTCTGGCCCATCTTCAGGATCCACCACCAGAAAACACATTACATCTTTGATCTCTTCTACAAGAGGAAAGCCATCAGCAGAGAGCTCTGTGAGTACTGCATCAAGGAGGGCTATGCTGACAAAAACCTGATGGCCAAGTGGAAGAAGCAGGGCTATGAGAACCTCTGCTGCCTGCACTGCATCCAGACTCGGGACACCAACTTTGGGACCAACTGCATCTGCAGGCTCCCCAAAAGCAAGCTGGAAGTGGGCAGAATCATTGAGTGCACTCACTGTGGGTGCAGAGGCTGCTCTGGGTGAAGCCTTTTGCCATCAAACCTGTTTTTCGAACTCTGAGAGACAGCCTCCTCCTCAACAAGTGCAATAACAGCCACTGTCTGTGATGGGATATATCTGTATAATAACTAAAGCAGCAGTATGATCACCTGGATCATGCATAAAAGGGAGGGGGGGTTTTGGAGTAGGGTTTTATGTAGCCATTTATTTTAAAATAAAGCTTGCCTTCCTGGAAAAAAAAAAAAAAGAACAGAGTTGCAGTGGCCAAGCCAGGGCACCAGTCTGTGTTGCAGCTGTCGAGATGGACACAACTGGCACCATCACCAGTCCTTTATTATCTGTTGGGAGTTGAATTTTTCCCATTGTTATGCTAAGGATTTGGGGCTACACCCAAGCTCAGATAGCTAAGGTAACAGTTTCTCCTGCAGGGGGTGGGGAGACGGGGAACATCGGATAAGGAGAGGTGGGGCAGGGGCCTGCTCTCTCGGGCTCAAGAAACTCCGCTCTGCCATCCTGACACGGGGAGCTGCCTTCCTCGGCTGTGGGATCCCGCAATCTCCCTGCTTGGATGCTGTGTCTCTCTGTGATGCATCTCCTGCCGACTTTAGACATCTTTTTGGAGCATGGGGATCCGTGAGCAGCGTCTCCCCCATCTGGGACACAGACGCCATTCCCCGCAGTGCCCCTCCAGCCACGTGGGATCACCGCTTCTCCTCCCTGCTCACCGAGAGCTGGCAGGCAGCGCCAGAATGGTAACTGCACCACAGAGGAAAGGTGTCCACAACCAGAACTGTTTACTGGCTTTTCTGCTCTGTTGCTGTTGATCTCGCAGTTATTGTTGTTGTGTTTTGTTTCCCTTGTTACATATACATATATATATCAGTAAAGAGCTGTTATTCCTACCCCCATATCTTCGCCTGAGAGCTCTTTAATTTCAAACTCATAGTAAAGTGAAGGAGGGGGAATTAAACTCTCCTTTTCAAAAGGAGGCCCCTGTCTCTTTTAGCAAATACCTGTCTTTCAAACCAAGACATTATCTTTAAAACTTCTCATGCCTTCTCTCAGGCAGCTCCACACAGCACTAACTTCTGTTCTCCTCTCTGCAATTTTCCTTCTTCATGACTGGCTAACCCCAACCTGTCCCTTACACGACGCCTAACCCTGTATGCCCCTTGCACAACCAGCAGACTTCATCTCCAACTAACTCTCAACCAGCTAGCCCACTCTCTTATACCACCCATCCTCATTGGGCAGGCAAGGCTGTTTCCACTCCTTGGCAATCAGTACAGCTGTAATTCACTGAGGAAAATTGCCTTCTGCACTATCCTTACAAACCATCCTCCCCCAGCCCTGCAACCCTGCACCTCTGTTCTCCCTCCTAAAACACTCCTGGTTGAAAAAGAGGAGGGGAAAAGGTGATAAAAACAAGCCCTAAAAACTGCACACTGCAAGGGGAAAAATACCCAAAGACAAACATAGAAAACGCTAGAAAGGCACAAAGCACTCGTGGCTCTCCTCTTCTGTTTTGAAGCCTGCGAGTTCCACGGGGGACCATCGACTGAAAAGTTGGATGGAAGCCCCTTCTGCATTCAAATCAGAGTTTGTATGACAGTGTTAAGTGTATGTGCCAGAGAGAGCTATTCCTAGATTCCCTACGAATGCACCACAAGATTTTATAAGTAATTAATTCAAAAAGCTGGAAAACAGAAGAAAATTATTTATTTATTTATACGGAGAAGATCACACCTCTTAGGAATTATGAACTATGCATTTATATAGCAGGCCATATGTGCTCATGAATAAATCTTTTTCTCAGACTCAAGATTTTGGTAGCTGTTCACTAAGTTAAACTTTACACATGTTAATGAGGAGAAGCCTAGGAAATTAAGATAGTTCCTTCCTAAGTAAAAGTCTTGCTTAAACCAGTGAAACCCCAAGACCTGAGTATGGTTTTGCAATGTTCATTTGTATTTCTGGGACTGAAATCCTTAAAACAACTCAAGAACATCCCAAGAGAAGAGCAGGACCCAGCTGTGTGCACTGAGGAGAAAAAGCTGCTTCATATGTTTAGGATGTTGTCACTTACCATGAGCATTTAGGCTGAGGATTTTTTGTATCAAAAAATACAATCAAACTGAATCAAACAACCTGAAAACTAGCACTGAAAATTGTAAACAATGTTATAATTGTTTTGTATTGTAATAACAATTAGTGGTGTAAATTTAGCATTGAAAAATTATATGATGATATAATCATGAGGAGAAAATTGTTTCATTTCTATTTAATTTATATGGAGTTGACACGAAAAGAGTCAAAGTAAGAGCAACTTATAGGAGTTTCCACCTGTAAATTTTCAACTTTACAATTCCAAACACTGTATGTTTGCACTGCTGGGGAACCCCACAGTATCTGGGGTTTTTTTAACCTTTAAAACTGCCTCAGCTGCATTATTGCTCCAATTTTGAGTCTATAACATAATGAAAGCAATTCTATTAACAGCATATCTCACACACACCTTTGTCACAACTGTGAATTGTGATATGCCTGTTCCTATGCTTTTCTACCTCCAAGCCAGCACCTCTTTATGACCTTTTACTCATCCACAGCTTGTAGAGTCTCATGCAATTAAAGTGAGCCACGCTTATTTTTAGCATGTATAAATATTCTAGGAACTACAGTACTGTTTGTCATCTCTGTTGGTAGAGTCCAATTGTTTTCTTTTGTTGCTTGGTGGAAATTACCATGGAATTCACTTATCTTTCTGTTGTTGGCAATGCTTACATTTCTTAGATAATTTCTCCTCTCCTGTGAGTTATTCCCACTGTTCATTCCTGACAGGCATATCCCTAACATGGCTTTGCACAGCTTTAGGTGAACATCTCTTTTTAAAGAGTATTTCTCATCGTTATTTTTGCACTTCTATGTATTATTTAATGCAGCTGAAAGGATGCTGTCAGGTTTATACCCACATTTCAGTCCAAGGTGGGATAACCTCACTTAGCTCACCCTCCTATATCCTCTGCACTATTTTGGGTGAAACACCTCACTGGAAAAAACAATAAAGCAGATAAACCACTGTAATATTAACACAGATTTTTCCCCATTAGATATCTATCTTTCTACAGAGAATTTATGTCTGAAAGGAATGTGGCTATAATATTTTCCATTAAATTATCATGCTGTTAAATCTTTCTTGGCAAAGGTTGTGGTAAGGTGCAACAGCTCAATTGCTTGCTTGACAGCTTATTCCAGGAATAAGTAGAGGGGAAAAAAAGTTCTACTCATTACTTCAGTAATGAGATGTTGAGGGGGCAAGGTTTTAATCCCTTTTGGCTTGGCAGGCTGCAAACAGGACACCAGATGGGAGATATTTAATAAATAAACTGCAAAGGCTCTGATCCACCTATAGCCAAGTCCTGACTCAGCCTCCTCTTACTGAAATCACTTGGAGCCTGGTCAAGTACAGATAAAGGGCTGATTTCAGTGTTGGATCCCAGCTGAGGATTGCTGCATCCAAACTAGGTTAGGAACCTGCTGCTGGGAGCCGTGGCAGTGCGAGAGGACAAGGCAGCTTTGCCTTGAACTCTCTTCAGTCAAGTCAGCCTAGACTAGTCCATGTCCTCTGCTTCCAGCTCTGGAAAACTGGGTAAAGCTGTCCTAGCACCTGGATGTCTATGCTCTGCCACTGCCCTCTTGACATACTGTTTTTTCCCTCAGACTCTCCTTCCCAGAGTTAACTGGAATGGTCAGGAGGGGATGGCCTCTCAAAGCCTCTGGTGTCCAGCTACAGTAGATTGATGTCAAACATACACTGATACAAGATGGGCTGGTTATGAAAGCTCAAGTGGAGGCTCCAAAATCCATTTGATCCAGTAGGACTGTCCAGCATAGAGAAGGCTTAGCTGTGGGATCTGATCCTCCTCTGCAGTTCAGGAGATGCCCTGTCAGAGCAGACAGAATGGCACAGGCATTCAACTGTTGTCATCAACATCATGGAATGCCTGGGCTTATCAAGTCCAATCGTGTTAAACTAATAATTGATATTTTTATTGCATTTGCAATAAACACTGCATAGAGATTTTTGGTCACTGATTCCTCCTCAGTAAAACTCATTTTGGAATCACTCGTGTAAGTGGCTGGGAGCAGTGTAAAAAGCATTTGAAGCAAGGGAGGAGCCTGGGCTGCAGATTGACTGCAGCAGATGCCTGAGGCCAGACAGCTGATAACAGCCCCAGCGAGGCCAGCACTCTGGGGACAATCCAGGCACCTCCTGACCGGGGCTCCGCACTGGCCTGGATAACCCCAGGGCACTACTCAGAAATAGAAGCAGCAGAATGACCAAATCTGCCCCTTTAGTCGAATCTCCCATTTTAGAGGGACACCAGAACTCCATCAACACTGTGCACATAAACATCTCTGCTGTTCTCACGGCACAGTGCCTGTGGCACTCCGGCTCTTGGAGGTTATCCTAAAATATTTGGGGTGTGTGTGGTGTCAGAGCCATCCTGCAGCAGAGGTCTTTGCAGTGCCAGGCACACCATCAAATGCTGCTGTGATTTTTAACACTGTAGCCAGCTTAACAGCCACACCATTGGGCTCAGTGCTGAACTGCCCCAGTGACCAAAGGAAATGACACCTGGAAGGTGGACACGGTGTAAAAAAGGTATCCCAAACAGCTGGCACCCAGCAGGTTATCCCATAGTTTGTTTGAAAAAGAACAGCACAAGGAGGTTTGCATGTTCTTGCCACGTTGCAGAATATGTTTTAAGGATATTTCATTGAGACACTTTCTCAGCACCTCAGCCTGTGCCACATTGGTTATGTCGGGTATGGCCTCATGGTGACTTCATCTGCACTTTTGCGTTCCTGTTCTCATGGGACACCAATGCTGCTCCAGGCACTGAGTGCTGAAGGGCCCCCCTTGTACCATGGAAGTTGTGGCTATTTATTCCATAGGACTTCCTGAATAACTGACTTCAATCTCTTTAGAGAATTAGAGGGATGATTGTGTAGCTGCAGTCCTTAGTTAGCAAAGGAAGTTCTTTTTGCCTGATTCTAAATGTGGCTATCTGTGCAACAGTCATGAGCTAACTCATCACTCTCGTATTATTATACACACTAAGTAAGTAATTATTGGAAATCTCATCACCTCTTATAACAAATCAAAATGGACTAAGCATCAGGAATCAGTCAGTATGATTGCTTCTCTTCAACCAGACTCATTTTGCCCTAGAAGACTGTATATAGCTAATTTAGCATAGACACTCTCGAGAAAAAGAATGACAATCAGCCAGTTCTCTACCCACAGCTCCAACCACTCAGAGGAAAACAGTGCAACAACTTGGGCTGCAGAATGTCATTTGTTGTTTTATTTGGTTTTAAAATGATTTGGCTCTTCGTCCAACACTTCTAGGGACTGTGTAAGGAAAGATATATTGCTGAAATAACAGATTACCTTCAGCTGGGAAGGAACTGCAGCTCCTGTGAGCACAGCTATTCCCTAACTGCTCTTGAACCTTGGGATTTTTGGGGCAGACAGTGGACCTACCTGACATAAAATTGCATTTTCCTTGTGTGCTAGAAATGCAAAGACTTTGTACTTCCACCTTGTTTTCTGTCTCCTTTGTTTTCTCTAGGAAGTGCTGAGCCAGGAATAGATGCCATGCTCCTCACTTTTGTTCTCTAACTGCAAGACTATCCTTTGCCTAAGTATCAAAGTGAAACTTGCAAAACAAGAACTACAAGTTTTACAAAGATACAACAAGCCAACCTAATTCTTGAGGCAAGTACACAAACTAAATGCTGTTGAAAGACTCTCTTACTATCTGCTGGGGGAGAATTTCCTCCATCATATTGAAGCAGCTAAAAATATCCTGTATTATAAGAACACTGGGGTTGAACGTGAGGCAGTACATTTAGGGAGGATGATTAATTGATGTGTCATGAGCAGTAACACTTCTTGAGTAAAGCATTTTCACTCACTGTTGCATCCAGGTTCCACTTCAACTAAGGGAGAGTCCAGGGGATGATTTGAAGTTCTTTTAGATAAAGAGTTTTGATTTGCTCAGGGCAATTTATCAGCTGTTATCAGTCATAAAAACTTTTTATGACAGTAAGTCTACAGGTGCCACCAAGATTAAGCTTGGAGTTTCCTGGCCTCATAGACAGTTCCAGAAGCACAACCAGCAAAACAGAAGAAGTTGTTAGAACAGTTTTATTACAAGAGGTTTGTTGGTCTGAAATTCCTATTACAAAGACTCAGAGAGAAGCCAGGTTTTATTACTTCAGAAAAAATATGATGATATATGATTTTGTTTCTGCAGCCTTTGGGAGTGACATTGATCTGTTGGTTAGTTCTTTCACATGCAGTGAAAAAAAATGATGATTTATAAGCTCTGAGCACTTCCTTAGCTCCACACGCTATTTTTCTTCCTTTTATCACCTGAAAACAGCAGTAATTGATTGAAACTAAAAGTGAGACTACTTGTGACAGGATTGTAATGTATCCAAGGCAACCAAAGGCCATGAAAATGATGCTGGATTAGGACTATGACATAGAGATTTAAAAAGTAATTAATGGGAAGAAATGCTGTTACTGGGGAAAATGTTATTATGAGTTCAAAGCCCATTGGCAACACTGATGTTTTACTGAGAGGTTCATACCCTCTTCACAGCTCGGGATGGGCTTAGCCCTATGGAAAATACAGCGTGTTATAAACCACACCACACAGACATGCAAACACAGCACTCAAAACGCAAATAAACCCAAGTCCATCTTAAATGAGCTGCACTTAACAGCGAGGAAAAGACACACGTTGTTACTCATAGTCTAATTAAAGAAACTTAACAGTGCTATAATATTAGGTTTACAGCTTGAGGAAAGGTCAATCCAAAGTGTCTCCACGATCTGCCTCACACATTTCATTCCTGAGCCCGGGGGCTCGGTGGGGGTTTCTCGTACCTGATGAGCACGAAGGGAAAGACATTTAAACAAAAGGATGACAACTAATTGTGGGTAACGCTGGTGTGTTGTACTTGCTGCACTATCCACGCAGGAGTGCAGTCTGGGGCAATAACCGACCACTAATTCATTTACAAAGTTCCCAGGCAAAAGGGAGAAGATTTATGTAAAACATCCCCAGAACGCTGTACTAAGCGGTAACATTACTTCTGGGCTTCGCATAACTCACAAAGGCTGAGAGCAAATTCTGTTCAGCAACTCGAAAAACTTTTTTCCCCGTGCAGCGTGTCGGCTGTCGCCGTGGAAGCCCGGGAGTTGTGGAGCGGAGCCCTCAGCGCTGAGGGACCCCAGAGCCTCCCGGCCCCGCGTCCTCCATTTCCTGCGCCGCGGCGGCGCCCGCGCCCTGCCAAGATGGCGGCGGTGCCTGAGGGCCGGCTGAGGGCGGGATGCGGCCCCGGCCCGCTCCCCTCGGCCCGTTCCAGCCCCGACCCGCACCGCGGGCTGTGCCGAGTGCGGCACCGGCGCCCGGCGGTGTCCGGGCAGGGCGGCGCGGGGAGCGGGACGGAGGCTGGCGGAGGCTGCCGGGGGACGAGGCGGCAGCAAGTCCCGGGCAGGTCTCGCTGGGGGCGTGCGGGGGTTCCCCCGGAGGCTTTGGGCCGCCCGGCTCGGCGCGGGAATCTGTGCGGGACAGAGGAGTGGGGCTGAGCGCGGCTCCTCGGTACAACATGGAGTCCCGGCGAGGAGCGCAGTGGACTAGGCCAGGCCTGGCCGGCCAGCAACAGACGAGGAGCGAGGCGGCCAAGGGCTCCGACGCTCCCTCCAGCTGCTCGGGTGCGTGCGGAACCGCGCCGCCGGGGCTGCGCGGTGCCCGGGCTCCGCTGTGCGCGGCGCGGGCAGCAGCGGGCTGTGAGTCACGGGGAAACAGCGCGGAAACAGCGCGAACCCAGCGCGGCCATGGCCGCCCCGCCCGCCCCCGGCCAGCGCGCGG
>VZTT01039544.1:10916-25783 GCA_013400855.1 Buphagus erythrorhynchus | reverse complement strand
GCCTTGTTATGGTTTACCATAGGTTCTCAATGAGACATTTCTGCCTAGTTCATATACCTGTTTTACTCTGAATTCTGTGCCTGCCAGTGTACCACTGCAGCCTTTTGTCTTGCAAATGGACATTGCATTTCTGCAGGAGGACAGGGCTGCTTTGATACAGCTCTGGCTCTTGGAAATGCCCCAAAGCTGTCAGTCATCCAGCAGTATTTAAAAGGCCAGGCCGTTGGTCAGAAACAATGACAGGAATATATCCATATTTTATTCACAGCATTCCTCACTTAGTGAAGTGCTTTGCTACTGATTTAAGACATTTTGGAAGACTGTTCCTATTAACATGTTTTATAAAGCTTCCAAAATATACCTTCCTTACAGAAAGCATATCTTTAGCAAGAATACCTACCTGATTGCCTGCATTGCCTACCTGAAAGACAGCAAATCCCATTCCCTCAGCTGACACTGTAATTGTCATTTGTTGTGCAGGGGGAATCTGAAAGAAAGATGAGTAAAGCAGTATTTTCAAGGTACTTTCAGTCAGCGGACTTTACAAAAGTATTCCTCATTTTTTACAGTACCTCCTTAGTCTGAAGCAGGAAACGGTTTCGAGTATCAATTGAGAATGTTTCTGGCATTTCCAAAGAAGGGGCTGTCACTGTTATATCCATTTCTGTTTTGCTTGCTGCAGTGAGAGCTGCAAACAGACTCAAGGCTTGTAGAGCCACCACTGTGTCCTGTGGAGAGAAACAAACCCTTCAGTATTGCATATTTTGCACCTATTTTTAACAAGTCAGAGTGAAGAAATTGGCCTTTCAGGCTTGGCATACAGATACTTTATTTATTATTAGGCCATTTCTAGTAACAAAATTCTGACATAACACAAATTCATTCACTACAACATAGTGACTGTGCCATACTTTAAGGGGCTAGCAAGTGCTGATATTCACTCTAACTGATAAAAAAAACACTCTCTTTCCCATGCCACATCTTTGTCTGAGATGACCTGCTTCACTTATTTCTTAAAATGCAGAAAGATCAGCTGATTAGCAACTGCAAATTTACAGTAAGTTGTATCAGGTATACAGATTATGGTGAATTACTACACCCTAACTTATAAAGCATCACACATGCAACTTAATACTTTCCTCCTTATTGGTCAACAATATATTAATTTTCTTATGTAATAAACTCATGGAAGGAAACACTCCAAACATTATTTTTTAAAGCAATCTTAGAAGTTAAGTAAAAAACTGTGGAGTCATTTCTACAAATTAAAAAATGCATCTAGCAAGACATTGGAGTAATTTTGAAATCAAAACAGTTTAGACTATGGAAGAACAAAAGGATTAAATTAATTTCTTAATTTTACCCTCAAGGGTAAATGATATGTTGCTAGATTTTCAAACTTTCAAGTAAAATAGGTTTCTGGAGAATAGAGAAAAGCTTTTTGAACTCATTTAGTGCTTCAGTCAACCTCTCCAAATAATAAGCAAGAATTAACACATTAGGAAAGCACTAATACCTCAGGGGAACCAGGCATTTTACTCAGAACACATTTCTCTCAGATTAATACAAACCAATATCTGAAAATAATGAAGGATAGCCTGTACACCTTGGTACCAAGCAGCATGATGAAATATGACATTTTACTGTGACCAGCATTTGTAGTTAATTTAAAAGCCAGTTTAAACCAATGCCATCCAAAGTACTATCTAATTTTTTGGATGCCAGTACAGCTTACAAGATGTGGCTTCAATAACAAGAAAACCTCCTGGAGATAGTGAAGATTTTCCAAATTTCATGGCCCATCAAAAATCTATGCAAGAATACAGACAAAGTACATTATTAAGTTAAGACCAACTGCCAACAGAGGAATTAGGTTAGGCTGTTTTTCTAAAAGCTACTCCCTTTAGTTAATGGCTAAGTTAATAGCCTTTGAGGAGTTTGAGGACTTGCACATGGTAAGAATTAAAAGAGGCTTCACTCCTTGGAAAGAAAGTAAGCATAGATATTAATCATACTTATTTCAAAAATATGTTTAATTACTTTCCCATGGACACTACTATTTCTTCTTAATTCGTTATTATATAAAGAAGGTCTCCCTCTAATTCTCCTTTTTATTAGACCTGCAAGAAATACTAAAACTGGCAGTTCAGGAGTAAGATGCCAATAACGCAAACTTTTACATAACTAAGGCTGTTACAGCTAAACAAAACTCAGTAATTATTGTGTAAAAATGGTCCTTTTTAATTTTTAAATATGCACTGCTTGTTTAGAAAGTATAGCTAAACCTCTTAAGAAAAGATATTACCTGAGTAGATGAAAATCCTCCAAGGTGATTTCTTTGGTGACTTAGCCATTTCATAATAGGGATCCCCTCAGCTAATCTGTCTTGATGAAAGTGAGAGAGCAGAGCGTACGCTGCAAGTTCAATATCAATGGACCGTGGCTGCCATGAGTCAGACATTTCAGAAGCAGGTGTTACCCAAAAACGAAATTCTCCTGTAAAAGGAAACAACAATAACCTCAAATCCACAGACTGAAGTCTTTGGATTTCTGGGAAAGTCTTAGGGGAAACCTCTTCATTAAAGCTTGCACAATGGGCTCTAGCAAGGATCTGTGACATTGTGTTAATTGTGTAAATGTTTAGGCACGTGTTCCACAAAGGACTGGCTTAAGTACTTCCTCAGCAATGTTTGAATCTAGATACAAAAAAAGCTAGAATCCAAATAGTCACTCAACTGATTTCATTTATCCTTTCCTTGTCAGCCTGAGGTACTCACATAAATGAGCCCTTCTGAAAAGGCCACCTTGTTGTTCCAGTGCTCCTTTCTCTCAGGACCAGAGAAGGCACCTCAGGCAATACAGCTGCTCAATGGACTCACTCTTGAGTGAAGCCTTCCCAAAAAAATTACTACTTCTCTTCCCAGAAGTGACTGTCCAAAAGGCCTAACTCAGTAAACATAGAGGGACACTCAAAAGGCTCCATTGCTAGGCTGCAACACAAATTCCTTTCAATTTTTCAAGACGACAGTTACTATTTTGAGCCAAAAACTTCCATTTCTTATACTCCATATGGTCTGTTCTTCCCCCAAATTAGGCAAAAGAATTCAGCTGTGCTGAACTTGGAAGAGGTTAAACATACTGAGATGATAGGTCTCCAGAGAAAGTGCAACAGACCTCTGTATTGACTTACAGAAAGTCCAATACTTACTTCTTCTTTCTAATACTCACTGCTCCCCAATACCCTCCTGGTCTCTCCAAACTACACTGGAATGGGTAACTTCATCCATCTATCTCTCTTTAACCAGGCTGGTCATACAAGTGTGCATAATTAAAAGGGAAAACTGACAAGTCATGTCCTTCAACAGCATCACAGTACTCCTATCAGGAACACAGTAACTGAGAGTGAAAGCCCAAGCCTTGTTGTGAATTGTCACTCATTTATGGACCCTTCTCATTAAGGCTGTCTTGGAATGTCTTAGGCTAATTCTCCATATCATACTCTGAACAGATTTGAATTCTGAACACACAGCTGGAGATACATGATAGACATTTTTAAATTTGACAAAAATCTAATGTACAACTGTGTAAGATTCTTGTGCAGTACCTTGGCGTTCTGCTCTCTGGTTCAGCATATTCAGTGCTTCCTTCGCTCTTGTACTTTTTGCCCAGGACAATGCGTATGTCACAAGTGCCAATGTGTAATTATCTGAAATTCCTTCTTCTAATTTATCTTCTAGAAAGTTTGTAGCAGTCTTGATGGCATAAGCATGCTGGAAATGAAGATAATATTGAAGACTGTACAGTGAATAAAATATATCTTGGAATAGTAAAATGCAAAAGAAAAAATTTTACTGAACCAGAAAAATTACTAGCCTCAAACCACAGCCAAGAAATAATGAAAATGTCTTTCAGAGGCACAGACGAATCTCAAATTCAAGCCTTTTGATCTGGCACTGCCTTTATGAAAATGAGTAATTTCAATTAAATCAATTGGAATGGCTTAACATCCTTAAGACTAGTTCCCCACAATAAATTTCTTTGCAAGTTCTTGGACTAAAGTCATGACAGTATTCTTGTGAACAGAAACTTTAGATCTTGAAAATATAAAATTGAAGGGCTTAACACAACTTTGCATTGCTTGGAATAGGTAAGGGATGTTTAACAAAATGAGGTTAAATTTTGTCTGTGTTCAAATATCCCTCTATTTCTATTAACTACCAAGTGTTTGCCAGGTACTATGAAAATTTATGAAGCATTCTCATAACTATGAATCATATTTATGATTCCAATACCTGTTTATCTGGGAACCCTAGGAGGGATGACATGATGTAAGCTGTGAGAGTCACTGGATTATTGATGCCTCCTTGAAGATCACTGTGTAACACTTTCCCAGGCTCCTGGAACTCTCCATTTAATTTCTGATGACGGACAATCCATTTGGCTGTATCCATGAGTACATCTTCGTCAATATCTATGAACGGACGAGCTTGAAGGAAACATCTCAATACAAAAGCTGATAACCTTGGGGAAAAGGTTCACCAAGTAAATCAAAATTAGCCATGCATTACAGCTTACTCTGTTTCAGATGATATAAGAAAGCATAAGGCATTCTACATACCCCTACCAAGCAGAGCAAAATGCATGCCTCACCCAGATAACAAGTAGACTAAACTTAACCCACCCAAAAATGAAGCAATGAAGTTATGAATGTGATGTTAATTACCACCACTATCACTGTAATGATATCCTTGAAACAACTTTTGTTGTTTTGTTATTAATCCCACATTATGCCTCGACTCCCCTCTTTCCAAATGTGCATTCATGCAACTTGTCACTGCACTATTTAAGTACTAGAGTTGCCAGTACATCTTCCAATCCATCAATACTAAGTCAAAGGCAAATCCTGCTGATGTCAATGAAAACTGCCCACTGAGTCCAGAAGAAAGTCTCATTCAGTGGCACAGTAACAGGGACAGAAACATGTACTGAAATACCTAAGTACATCCGAACTGAACAAGGGTTAGCAGAACAAAGCACTGGAACCTCTCTCCATTATCTATTTGGCTTCCACAACTATGCTCTGCGTGCTCCCTGGAGTGAAACTCAGCACTGAAAAGACTTTTTCAGCTGTGTTTACAGTCTCAATAAAAGGAAGTGTGACAGACACAAGTAGAACAAATTTTTACGACTAGGAACTCTGTTCACCCCCCACAAAATCTCAGTCAGTCTTCAGCTTCCAGTACAAAGATAACTGATAATCTGATTGAAGCAGTGATGATCACATAGCCCTAAATGGTTTCAGTCAAGTGCAAGAATAACTAATTTGTTATTCTTCATTCCTTTGAGGAAAGCAACAGAAAAAACTTTCAGACTAAACTGTTTCCCTGGTTAAAATAATTCATCGTTCCTTTTTTTGATCAGAATTAAAAAGCCTTGCCCTAATAATGCCTTTGACAATATGTTATCCAGAAAGAAAGACCTTAGAGTTGGCCTAAACACCTAATGAAAACCAGGCAGAAGGCTAATACAGCTGGAAACTTTTACCAGCTTCACAAAAACTTTTCAGATGCAGGGAAAATATCTAAAATACTAAAATTCCACAATGATTCTGGCAGAACTACTCACCATGTGCTCCCAGAGGGATCTTCATTTCCAAAGGCACTAAAAGAGCCATCATCCCTCTGGAAAAGCAGCTCTCTTTGGTAGCCTGAAGTGGAAAAGTAGAGACAGGTATTGAACACTTTCTTCTCATGTGGGTTCCAGCACAAACTGGATCTGAAACTGCTGATATGAACCAAGGCACTTTCTAAGGCTGAGAAGGGCACAACTTAAGCTTGCATTTCTTAAATAACCTCTCAAATAAACTTTCCTTGTGCAGGAACACACAAAACCATGTAGAAAATGGTGAAGAAGTGGGCAGCAATAGCACAAAGGATCCACCTACAAAAGGAGAACCAGAAACTCCTGCGGCTGCACCCAGGGGTTCCAGGAACATTGAAATGAGAGCAGAGCAGAGATGCAGCTATAGTTCATTGTTTCATCATTTTTTGGGATCTTGTGTACCTACAGAAGTGCTCTATCTTTACAGCAGAAGGAAGGACAAGCAAAAATTAGGTGTATTCCAACTGGAAGGGCAAGGTTACAAATGCTGCTGGAAAACCAGGCCTTCTCTTCAGGCGGCTTTTGCCAAATCAGTAGGCTTTCTATCAGAAAAAGCAAGCTGGAAGAGGTTGTTCTAAAATGAATGAAAATTTTCAAAAGACCCGAAATCCTGAGAAAAACCATTTAAAATGTTACCCTAAGATTTTTTTCAATATCCTGAACAAGTGCAGCTATCTCCTGACTGCAGGACATTCATAATAAAAGGGCCTCAAAGGCTCACTGGCTGTTCACAACCACCAGCAGCATTCTCACTCATAGATGACTTCTGAACAGAACCAGTGTTCATCCATGTAAGAAATTAAAAGCTTCCTATGATATGCTACTCACTGTAGTTTCTGGTATCTAAAGCCTTTCTTCCCTTACATTTTGCCTGCCATTTGTGAATCCAGAATAGTAACAGCATCTGTAGCATTTCATAACACATCTTTTATTTCCCTCCACTTTGTCTTTTCCCTTAGTTTGACTATTTTAGCTATTATCATTAAGAAAGTATACTCATTAACCAAATCTGATTGATACAGAAACAATACAGAATCAGACAGGCAGAAAGAAAACTCTCAGGCAACCATCAGTAAGTCCTACACAAATTAATGAATTTACACAAATATGTCCCATGAAGTCCATCCAGCTACCACCATAACTGCAACCCTGAAAAATGTTCCTTGCTTTCAATGATAAAGGATTAATCACGCACTTCCATACCATCCTGACTGCAGATACAGAGCGAGTAACCATACCCCTAATTACTGAGGAACAAATGGCCTGGTCCCTCAATCTAAGTGCCAGTATGAGATTAATTCCTAGTCATGGTCTGTCTGTAATAGAAGAGAATGAGAAATAAAGCCGTGAATCTACTACAGTATATCTGGGTACCTTCCCATGTAACTCCAGTAGCAACAAATTTAGCTTCTAGGTCTTCTTTAGAAGAATTTGCAATTGAAATTTTTGCTTTAATATAGGGGGTTTATTATGTGTTTAGCATGACAGTGGCTAATTACATCACTAAAACTGGTGAATCTCTCAGATACAGACATACCTGTCATCTCAGTTAATGATACTAAGTAAAGCACTCTTAGATGGAAGAAAAAAAAGGAGGAATGAGTGGCATTTCTCCCCAGGAAAAGCAAAAGTCACTGTCAAAGTTTAAGTCTCCAAATAATGCTCTATGAGGAGCACAAATACATGTATATATACAAATAGACTGCTTCCTCTTTAAAAGTGTCTGACTGCAAGGCCTGAAAATAAGGTCTTCTGCTTCTTTGCAGAACTGGCAATATACAGCAGTAAGTATTATCATCCTGCTGGTAGTGTAAAAGCACCAGACTACAACTTTCAGCCTGCTGAGCAGCCCTTACACAGGCACAAATTCATCTCAGAACGTACACTTGGGAGGGATCAGAGAGATGAGCAGAACCAGAGGGAGAGAGATCACTCAGCTATTTCCTACATTCTGTTTGCTTTGGTCTCAGTGCCAGCCCTGCTGCAGTCACGCAAAGGCTCCCAATCTAACAGGGAACGCCGGCAGGAACGCTGGAACGGGAGACCTGGAGGCTGCGAACCACCGCGCTCGGTCCAGCGGACACTCAACCACACGTGAAAAATGATACCTAAAAATGGCAGCACACAACAGGGGAAAGGCAAGGAAATGAAGGATCCTATTTTGAAGATGTCCACTGCTATTGTCAGAGGGTTGGCTGGAACCCAAGAGATGTAGGAGGCTCGCTGAAAAGAGCTCGCAAGGCTGAAAGAGGAATGTGTCGGATGGAAAGGACTTCAGAAAGATACAAGAGACTAAAGGATCTCACCTTTTAAACAGCTTGGAAATTCTGCTCAAAATCTTTACCTCTTGGGGTCTAACAACAAAGCTTTCAGACCAATCAGGTTTTTTTTTCATTTCAGCAAAAGTGATATAAAGATGGGATTTGTCATTACCACAATCAAGAAATGTGCTTAAAAGGCAACTTTTCTTTGACTTCGCCTTTGTTCTAAGTAAATAAAACTGCTAAAAGAAAGATCATATAGCAGGTTCTGCTAGCTATATGATCCCTTCTTCTCAAAAGCATTTAGCCATAAATTAATTATATTTACTTCAGATTCTGAGGTTACTTTTTTTTATACTTGGTGAACTATGACATGTGAAATAGTCTGTTTTAAATTAAACTTAATAACAATCCTTTCAAAAACTGAGCCTGTAAAAATTACATCTTAAGCTAAAGATAAATTTCAACTTGAAGATTGCACTTGAAAAAAATAATCAATGCAACAACAGAAAACAATTATTAAAATAAAGTAAAAAACTCAGAACATTTTTTAGAATGTGGTTTTTTTCTATGTTAAGGTTACAAATATTTCAGCATACTTACTGTTTTGGCACCTACAGTGTTAAAAACACATACCACAATTCAAAGCTTCAGAAAGAAGTTAAGAACACAACACAATCTGTATGTAAGTGACATTTAAACCTGTAATTTTCATTTGGTTTGAAATAGCTTAAATAAATCCACTATTGGAAAACTTCAGAAAACTATGGCACCAAAGCTCAGTCTTAAAAACGTGATAGATTGCTTACAAACTTCAGAGTAGCTGTTTACATAACACATCTCTTCCTCCCCCACTGTACTTTTCAACTAAACCATCTAGTGGAAGGGTTTTAAAAAAAAGTCATTTAACTGCTTTGACAGAAAATTGGAATCTTGATGAAAGGAAAATTTATTTTGAGCTGTGCCTTTTCCAAGGGAAATGTCAACAACTTTAAAAAAATCAAACAAAAAGACTTAGAGAGAGTAAACAAAAATTGAAAATGTCATCACGATGCCTTAGTAGGGGAGTAGCTCAGATGGGACTGGTGTCACTGCTCTCTGAGAACCAGGCTCAGCATGGAGACTGACACATGGCCAGTGTGGGACACCACAGTTAGACACTGTCTGATCCAAAAGCCAGCGTGCAACTGTGGTCTCCAAACTTTGTGATGTTCTGGAGTATCTTCCGATTCAAATATAGAATTTCCAACTAAAATTTGCCAGCTTTTGATTTCCAGCACACAGCTCACTTCTGACCAAGTCTAAAATTTGTGTGGGCAAAAAAGGCAGCCATGAGATCAAATGGCACTCCTTGAGCTCTACAAGGACACGCCAGATCAGGATGGTGTCACTGAAGATGTGAATATGGCTCACTCTGCTCACTGACTCGTTTTAAACCTCTGTGCCTGAGGCAGAGATCAGAAATGTGATACACTCACATGTGGTTTTATCAAACGAGAAGCAATAACCATCTAGGAAAACCATGTGAATTACCTTCTAAAACACATTGCT
The DNA here is from genome assembly GCA_013400855.1 of Buphagus erythrorhynchus. NCBI lineage: Eukaryota > Metazoa > Chordata > Aves > Passeriformes > Sturnidae > Buphagus > Buphagus erythrorhynchus. The sequence goes on along the minus strand of VZTT01039544.1, from coordinate 16,310 downwards.
GACCTGAAAAAAGCAATTATACAAAACCAACAATTTTTTTCTGAGAAAATTTGCCCTTGTAAACAAAATAATTTGCTGTCTAATTCCATCAGCCCAGAATAAAGGGGAAAAAAAAAGAAAAAAAAATGGTTTCTCTTCCAGTTCTCAAGACAAACTGAGCAATATTTCAAATACCAGATGCAGAGTCACAAAAATATTTTTACTACAAAGAGTTCTTAAAAACCTAACATCTTTCTTTTATGCATACAGACCTTTTCTCATAAATGATTCCGCTTTTGATCTAATATCCTCCCTCAGCTGCCTGGTTTTAGTCAAGTATTGCAAAACATAAACATTTGGAGCAAAATTGATCATATTCTGTTCACCACAGCCATAAGGCATCTTAATCAATGATGACAAACCGTTGATAGAAGGCCCAAGTAAATCACCTGAAAGATAAAATTCATCAAAAATTAACTATACCTTATTGCAAATAAATGCATACCTCACACATAAAAGGTGGTATAATCTAAATTGGGAGAAAATACGGTACACTAGGAATGTTTCTACTAAACACCACTAAGCAGGCAGAAAAGATACTTTATGTATTGATCAACTTTATGCCCACTGACACAGCTCCCTACAGACCTTTCCAACTACAGAGTAAATTCAAACAGTTGCCATTAAAAAAATAATCAAAAAACACAAAACCAACCAAACAAAACCCCACATAACCAAAATCTCTTCATCCAGGAAAATGTTTCAATAATATGTATTTGAAACTTCATTTATTTCTATCAAAGCCTAGGTGTCACAGTAAACAACAATTAGTCAGGTTATAGGTATCATTCTGCAGACAGCATAATTAGAACCGGATACTAGCAAAGTTTGCAGAACTTTCCTGACCAAAATCAAACTCTCTAACTCTGAAAATACCCTACAAACATTATATTGTCATAAATTAAACAAATTACAGGAATAAAACACTCCATCCATAAGGACACCCTATGTTTAGCCTAATGCATGATGGTAAATTACTGTGACTTAATGATTCAGCCTACTTATATTGCAGTTAAATAAAAATTAATGCCATAAGTAATTACGATTTCTAATGACAGAAACAGAGTAAGTTAATTCTTACCAACAGCAGTGACCTGCACTCTCTCACTGTCACTTACAACATCAGAAGGAAAAGCGAATTCCAAAGTTTTAGACACTGCCTGTCGTTTATTCCCAGTCAAATCCAAAAGGACTGTCTGAGAATATGTCTGTTCCAGTCCTTCAGCCTATAAAGATAAAGACAGAGATTCTGAGTATCCTTCTGTAGTTGATCCTGCCCTGAGCAGGAAGGTCATGCTACTCCCTTCCAACCTCAACCATTCTTATGATCTTAAGCTTTTATTGTAGGATGAGATATACAAATGTCTACCATCTTCCACTGAAATGGAGCCTAACATGAATCAGATTCAGACATCCAAAGTTAGGCAAGTCTTATCAGTGTCTGGTTTACCAGAAAGTCTGGAGGCTAAAATTCCACCTGCAGCAAAATATAGAAATGTTAATCTAAAATAGGCTTTGAATGAAAGCCAGATGTATGGCAAAACCAATTGCACTTATCCGAAACAGTCACCAGGTCCACTCTCCACAGGCAGATTAAATTACCTACAGCACCAGGGGTTCAGTGATACACAAATAGCTTTCACCCTGCTTTCAAGAAACATTGGACAAACTATCTGTAGTAGAACGGATATATGTGTTCTTTCCTGGAAGGGAATCTAAAGAATTTCAAAGGACTCTTAAAAAGTTATTTATAAGAAGTGTATTCTACTTAAAGCCACCTGACCCCAAACCAACCATACAGAGCAAGGGGCAGACAAGTACACTGGTTTGCCTTTTTGCTGCACTGTGTTGCCTGTTTTCAAGAACAATTTACTTCAGGAACAAGACAAGATGCAGACTGTTTACCTTTACTAAAACTTTCTGGATAACAGCATCAGAAGCAGCAGATGATATTGCTGTCACTTTGATGGGAATCTCTCCCAGCTGTTTTGGCTTGATTGGGAATTGAACAGTTTTCCCATCTTCACTTGGTACAGATATAGATTGTTGATTTGCTGTAGCATTAATTTCATTGGATGTTAAAATAATGTCAAAAGCATCATTCATATCCAGGATCACAGTAACCTGTAAATACAGTAACATTTGCAATGAAAAGTGCTGATTTTGAAAAGGTGCTTTCATAAGCTGCCACCTGCTTTGTGTATAAAGAAATAGGTCTGCCCACTAAAGAAAATATGCCAGTTCTCACAACAAAAGACATGGTCCCCACCAGTGATGAAAACCTTGCAATATCTAGTAACATTCAGAGATAGATTGCTGTGTTACCTCAGCTTCTTCTTTCAAATAATTAAAGATGTTCACTTCCAAAATGAACTGCTCTCCTCTGACAACGGAGTATGGAAGGTTCAGGAAAATGAAAAAAGGCTGAAAAACTTCTAGCTGCAAAACAAAATCAGTCATGAACCCTTACAATCAGAGACTAGAAAGAAAATTGCTATATAGAATGTCTTCCAATCACTTTCAAATTTAATGACAGAGTAATGCTTATTTATACTCTACAGCTGACAAAACATATTAATGCAGGGCTGAAACAGAAGGTGAAGATGCTTCTGGTCATTAGCACCTTTAGAGATGCCATTCAGATGAGAGCTTTGACAGGGCAGTCCCAACAGAGGCAGCTGAACTAGGACTATGAGTCTATTATCTGGCAAGTTTGGAAGCTGTGATCTGTCCTGAGCTCTCACTAAGGTAACTGAATTGTTTTGAGTACACAAGTAATGGATTAGTGACAGTTGACCTATCTTCATGTCAATATACCAGTAACTAAATAACAGACTCACCTGAATTTTGTAACTCAACACCACCTTACAATGATTTTTTTTAATTTATTAAGATTAATCTTAGCATAAGTTCTTTAGTTATTCTTCTAAAAATACATACTATATTAATTAAAATAAAAACTGCAGAAATATACCAGCAAGCAGTTTCTTTTATCTGTGAACAGAGGGTTTTGAAAGAAATCTAGGCTCTAAGAAGTCAATGGTAAAGTCTCATCAAGCTGAATGGGATCAAAATTTCACTGTTTATGAACATCTGTACAATAAGAATGGCTGAGACATGATATCTTTTATTATCAAAATGTTAACTAAGAATTATTTTAATTCAGTTTGCATTTAAAAACATCTTCCAAGTGTTTTGAGTTTCAGAAACAGAAATTCCTCATCTTTTTTTTCTAGCTAGCAAATATTCCAATGCTTTTCCTAAAGAACAAAAGTTGTTTGCTAAAGGTCTCAGTGCCATAAACTTCTTTAGATATTAAACATTAGAGAAGTTCTGATGTAGACTTTTTTGGTTAGTTAATAGTAAAGGTTTTCCCTATGTACCTATTTTCTTTGTCTTTTTGGTTTTACTTTTCTTTGAAACTGGAGTTTTACACTCAGGAATATGCCAGTATATTACAATAAAATACAACTGAGTAAAATTACTGATGCTCTGTGTAGGAGAAGTCAAAATAAGACCATGATGCAAAGCAGTACATGACATAAAGCACGCAGATGTCATTTATTTCCCCCATTACATTTTTCATGTCTTTCTTTTACTTGCCTCTCTGTATGGTACTGATTAACATGTTTCAGCCATATGGAACTCTAAGCACAACCTAAATGTCCCAACAATAGTGAAGTACTAAACAGTGCATGGGGGTGATTATGGCTAAATTATTATCTCAACATCTGTTCTACTTGGAGCCTTCTCACATTTGAGGATGAGAGGCCAAGAGTGTATTTCCATACAGTTTTAATCAGAAAACTATTCCTCTTTCTGTCCCATCTCTGCCAAGCCAAGTGAAAGAAACAAGAATCAAGATTCCAGTCTCCAAGGAGCCTTAGCCACAAAATCCAGATTGGGCTCCAAATTCTGTAGTGGAGTTCAGATCAGGATGTTCAAAGTACATGCTCTGTGTCTGGTATAGCAGCCAACTGTGAAATCTGGACCTAGATCTCAGTTTGGATCTCAGAAGTTGCCTCTCCCCAAGAATTTGAGGGCATGAGAACTTAAATGGGTAAGTTGGCTGTCTTCAATCTATGCTTACACTAGTCCAGGAACCAAGATGGAAATTAATAGCCCACTACTACAGTCTCAATCTTTCTAAACTTAAGTATGGAAGTGGAGTTGTCTCTGACAGGAACATAGTTTCTCTAGGATCTTTACATAATGAACGGACGGATTATTCTGTGTATGTAAAATGCTAGCTAAATGAGACTTCAAGAATTAATTCCTATTTTAAACAGGCTAAACAACTCTCTAAGTAGTGGTTTCCTTGAATACAGAGTGATCCTAGGACAACTGCACTTGTACACTGGGAATCTCAGGTTAGAGATATAACCTGAGGGCTGCTGAATTTAGCTTAAATTGCTAACACTTGGGAAGTAAGAAAAGAGCCTCAGGACACAGGTTGGGAGTATGAAGACCCTCACCCCATGGCTACCTCTCAGTGTCTACTCTGCTCCTCAGGCTAAGTCATCCAAAACTTATCACAGAATGGTTGTGCTGGAAGGGACCTCTGGATGACATCTAGTCCAAGTCCCCTGTAAGTTTACCTAGAGCAGGTTGTACCTGTGTTTACTCCAGGACTGCTTTTGATAGATAAATTTAGTCTTAAATCAACTCTCCTGTTCTCCCTCCTGGGGTAAGCATTAGCCATCAGTGTTAGCAGAGAAGCAGACAAATGCCTCTCATGTCCCAGCCACCTCTTCCCTGCCAGTCTGTGCAAACCTCACTGCCTGCATTACCAGCTCATGGACTGCTCTCTGGGCAGAGCCAAGAAAACATGGAATACTGTTGCCAAATAATCATTCCCTCTTTCTACACAGAAAGATTCTGAAATGGGCACATCCTGAAAGTACTTCAACAAAAAAACCGCTCCAACAGAAATAGGCATCCAAACATCTGTGTGGAGCCTTAGATATTCATATGAGCAGGAAGGGAAGGCAGATACAGTATCACATATGTCTTCAGTGATTTTGTTTTGTTTCCAGTTCAAACACACATGGCCTCTCAATCTCTTCATTACTATAGGGAGATGCTGCTGTTAGAACGAAATCAGAGTCCAGCAACAACCTGCAGTGCCACCAGCCCTAAAGGAGAACTCTCCAGTGAGATGNCCACCGGAGCAGTCGTCACGCCAAGCCCGCCGTTCTCAGAGACCACGAAAGCACTGGCTACCCAGGATGTGATGGTGTCAGGTACAATGGCATCCACTGTGGTTTTTGTGTCAGATCTGATGGCAGAAGGGGAGAGCAGACTTTCAAAACCATCCATATGCAGACAACAGTAAGTGGACACATATGTTTAAAA
>VZTT01039543.1:29293-42631 GCA_013400855.1 Buphagus erythrorhynchus | reverse complement strand
TCACCAGAGCCAGGCATAAATCTACATCTTCCCCTTATCTGGATAAACTATAAAATATTTGAGCTCCCTGTAGCCTTTCGTTTTTTAAGAGAGAATGAATATTTAGCTTAGAAAGATGATGAAAAAAGCAGCCTTATTCCTATTCAAAAAATCTCTTTCTAGATTGAAGCAGACAATTTCAGCATCAATAGAAAATCTTTTGTTTTAATTAAACCCTAAGACCTTTGTTTATGTAATGTCTATAAAGGGAAGAAATTAAAGGCCTTGCCCTTCATATCAAGTCTCTGCATTGCTGTATTGTAAGTAGGATGAGTGAACTCATTCTTCAAAGCAGCAGAATGCTTTAATACAGTGGTTTTTTAAAAAAATCCCTGAAAAATAGCAATTTCTGTTGAAACTGACACTCTTTCTTGACTTTTGACTATTATTTTCTTTTTCATACTTTTTATTTGCCATATGACCCAAGCTGTCTCCCTCCCTAACTCTATGCTGTTTGTGTCACTTTCTCCTCTGTTCTTCTTTTCAGTTTCTACTCTGCCTTTCAAATTCCTCTTTTTCAGATTTTGTCACCTTTGCTCTTTCACTTAAGCTGTACCACAGGGAATTTTACTTCTGGTTTTGCTCTCCATACCAAACTTGCAGTGTTCAAACAACTTCTAGAAAAGAAAACTTTTAAGTACAAGCTAGAAAGGATTCCTGTGACAGCAGTTTGTGGACACTTTACTGGTCATTCTGGCGATGTTGAAACAACTTCCCAATGGCTGATGTAGACTCTTCTACAATAGCTCAATTGAACATTTTCTAATATCAAATGTCAAATATCTAATATCAAACCAGGTATGATTTCACATGCTTAGTTGATGTAGTCTTCAGGACCTAAATTATTTTTCAAGTGTCACCTTGAAAAGGAAAGTTTTAGTTTCTTGAGTTTTGGGGCAGAAATCCAACTCTGGCAAAAATCAAGGCCCAAATCTTCAGAACATCCTGACACCTGCAGCAAGAGCAGCATTATAAGGCTATTCCAAAATGTCCAATGTTAGGATTAGAATTATGCCTCCTTTTTTAACCTTCTCACTAAGGTGCAAGAGCTGCAATAACTTCTTCTGGACACTCTCAGGACAAACTAATCAGCTCTACAGAGAACATCCATCCATTTCTCATTACTCCTTCATGGAAAAGGTGGACAGGCAGATGGAATTGTCCACCAGCTGGACCACAACAAACCTGGGCTGTGACATCGAAGGAATGAAATTTTCTACGAGTCCCACAGCCTGAAAATAGAGAAGATGACACAGGTTTCCTGCTACAGTATCTAGTCTAATTATTGGACAGTTAACAGCTTAAGAGAGACAGTCAGCTCAGAAACCACTGGAGAAAAGAGAAGAGGAGGGAGACAAACGGGAAAAAAAAGTAATGATGAAGAGCAGGTTGAAAGGTGATGCTAAAGAACTGAGCCCAAGGGAAACTGTTGGTCTGCAGCAGACGAGCAGATTACAGTGTCTGACTTTCTAGGGCACTCTGTTCAAGTGTGAGTAGAGCCAAGTGGTACAGTTCACCACACTGGAGAATAATTTTTCAATTGAGCTGCTGCCTCTTTGACTGGTTGACTGACTAATATGTCAGTTGAACAGAGTGGTTTTTCTGTCATCTTCCCTTGCAATTCAATTTTAAACATCAGGACAAATTGCCCACTGTCTAATAGAAGTGGATTTGTACCAGCCTGCATGTTTATGCAAAGTTGAGGAACACTCAACGTTTTCCCAACTTTAAGGTGCCCCATAGATTTTGCTACTAACACCAGGTCAAGTTGTAGAAATGAGAAATGCTCACACAGCAAATGCTTCCACAGTGGTGGATTGCAAGAGGCTTTTTCAAAGCGCTGTTTGTGCATTTTAGCCATGAAACTTCCAGGGATATCAGTAGGAGTCACACAGCTAAATCCCCAAGCAACATTTTTGGAAGATGACTTATATTTAAAGGAGGATTAGAAGAAAATACTCCTTAAGCCATTTTCCACGTAACATTATCAGTCTAAATTTTGGAGAAATATGGAATCATTCGGGGGAAATACATGATTCACTGGGTATCAATTTTTCCATCCAATTAGTTTGGGGAGCTACGCTGAGTATTTAACACACACTCTTGCCTCTCCCTCCCTTTCCACATATTAAACACAAGTTAAGACCTCTGGGTTTTCAACTTTGTTGATTTTACATTCCTTCTGGGATTTAAAGTACTACTTTGTTTAATTATTTTTCCTCTACTCATCCACAGTATTGAATGACAGTAATAATGAACTCAGAATCATTGTACAAATCCCAGTAGGAACCATTCACAGTTAGCTAATAGGACATTATATTTGCATTACCAAGTTCAGTTCAAAGCACGTTGTGTAAATTAGCTCTGAGGGTTACTACCATGAATCTAAAACCAGAACATCAGGTCAATTAGCACAGCTCCAAAGTACAGTATTTTGGGTGAAAACATAAGGGGTATGATTAAAATTCTAGGAAATCCTCTTTTCAGCTAAGTCCCTCTGAAAAGATGTCTGGTTTCACTTCTGGGAGAAACCAGAATGCCTCAGCCAGTGACCCTGATGCCTGATAAGCACTATTAACCTGTTCTAAAAGAGGGAGCAAAATTAACTCCCAGGAGGTGTGGAAATCCTCAGAACCCCACAGAGACACTTCCTTTCCCATCCAAATCAAAAGAACAGGTGAGTATGAAGAAGATGTGGAGGATGTGTGAATTTACCATAGAATATATTGCTTACATAAAAATGCAACTAATGCACAAAATATACTCGGTTTCCTCCACAGAGACAAACACAGCACACACCAACCCACAGCCAGAGACTAAAAAGTCACAGTTTAGTAATGCTGAAAGGAGGCCCACAACAAATTAAGGCAAGGAGTTCCCAATAACAAATACTGTAGAACTATTTACTTTTAGGGCAGACAAACATACATGTACACACACACACAGACACTAATGAACTTCAGAGACCACATAGCATCTTTGGACAAACTGCTGGAACAGAAGCATGCAGACACGACAGGAAAAGAGGTATCCTAGTGAAGTTCTACCTCAGAACTACAAGTCTGATGAAGCCAGAAGGTGTCACCTGAAAAATAAAAGGGCCAATGGATATTATTCTGGTCAAGTGTGTTAATTGGTCTAGAACCTACAGTCAGTTCAGGTCAGTCTTATCAAGCCATCAAGTCAGCACAATACATGGGTTATACCTCTGCCTGGCCAAAGATCATCTTAAGATTCATTCCTTGGAACATTTTGTGGTTAAGCTTCTGAAATTTTAGTGTAGCTGCCTTGAAAGACTGCTTATTCTGTAAATGCTAACACATAATACATCACATAAATTCTCTGCAGAAAGATGCTTGAAATAACAGTTCGGCAACTTCAAAATTATTTTACCTTATAACAAATTATAGGCTTTCAGATTACACAACAAATGTCATTCAATGGACAGGCTTTATAGTCAACTGTATAAAAATGGTCATTCCTCATACAAGAAGATGGCTAGAGCTGGGACATAGAAGGGTATTTCATCATTAATATTTATAATTTGTTAATTAATTAGGCTGCAGCCTAATTGACCTATAGGGGCTGAACCAAGTAAAGCTCCTCACAAGGCCTGAAAGAAATTACTGTGATATTTACAGGACCAGGTAGAAAGGTATAAAAAAAGAGATGTTGGGAAACAAATTCAGATATTTTGAGTCAAGTACCTCTACAAAATGCCTTTGGCTCCATGTGCATGACCAGCTAAATAGCTGTAACCTCCTGGTGGAAGTGGTGAGAATGAAAGGATTTGCCTATGTGAGAAAACAGCACACAAATACATAACAGATTCCACCCTAGCTGCAATGCAAACTGATGTGTGAAACAGAAAATGGGCTTTTAGTGAATTATAAATAGCTGGCAAGGACTGAATACTCAGCTGGGTGAAAAATGCTTTATATGGAAGACAGTAACACATGAAAGATCAGAAAGCATACGTAAATTGAAATAAAATGAATATGTTGTCAGCATACAAAAAAACAAAAGTCGCATTTTGGAAAGTAAGCACTATAAGATGCTTACTATTGCATAACAACTCAGCAACAAAGAGAGATGAGCTAGAGTGCCCAGAAAAGTAGAAGATATTTGGTATAATAACTGCTTCTGAAACTAGGTAGAGTAACACAAATCAATTGACTGCTTATTTTATACCTACTCAGTAGCACAGGAAAGCTTAGATTAGCCTTAAGAGTCTTAGATTACAAGCACAAATGAATCTGCAGAGGCAGTGAAGCAATATGTTACTGCAAGACTCAATAGGATCTACTATGAAAAAAATTATCTCTTTAAAGTACTATTCAGCTAAATTTGAATTCTCCAAATTTTTTCAAATCAGCTTATGAGTTGTTTTCTTTCCTTACTTCAATTACAATGGTTCTTTTCAATTTTCTGTTCTTTTCCATTGGGTTCTTCAGAGCTAACCATATTATAACCATTAAAGAGGAGAGAAATCCTCAAATATTTTGCCCTGAAGAAGAAAAAAAAAACCAAAACCCCCAAGATTTTTCTGTCATTCTGACTTTCTATATCCACACTGAAATATCAATATTTGAAATATCAAGTTTCCTTTTAACAAACACAGATGCAAAAATGTACCTGAATTTGTGTCAGACTTCTGGGTGCATCCACACAGGGTCAGGGCAAACAAGAGTGGGGAAATAAAGCCTATCTCTGCTTCCTCTGTGTTTAACATTATTCTGTCAGTCTATCATCTCCCTAATGAGTGGTGCAACTCTTACTCTTAATTGTGCATTATTCCCATTTTCAGAATTTTAAAAACTAAATTATCTAAAGAGAAAAGATGTTCAAAGGGAAATCATACCCTAAGAAAATGCATTTGAGTAGCAGCAATTAAATACTCACTTTCTAAAAAGTTGTGAGGCACAATTGCTTAATAGTGATTCATTTCAAATGAACCCAGAGAAACTCAGATTTTTAATAACTTCATTCTCCTTGGTCTTCCCCAGAAGATATTTAAACAGGGCACATGACTGCAATCAGCAGCAGGAGGTGAGTATTGCTTCACCAAAGCAAAATGGAGCGTGTCAGCATAGGAAAATACAGCTGCCTACTTTGATTTCCGGAACTGCATCTTTGGTCAAAATATAATTTTTGTGGGAAGTTCCATGACATTTGGCTAGCTACAATTCTTTGAAAAGCATTAACATATTTACGTTTTCATAATTATTTTTTAACAGAGTTTTGAGCATCTGTTCTCCCATCAAATCAGATGATCTGTAAGAGATATTAGTCAGCTGAACTGGTCATTTCACAGAACTCTGACACACAACTCCTGCCACATGACGTTGTCATCTCTTCCTGCTGGGCTTCTTCACAAATTTACTAAAATCCATTCTCTGTGCTTTAAGAAGCTCTAGTCAACTTTTTCTGCCATGCCTTCCTTGAAAAACAAGAATCTCTGGTTCATGGAGGTTCTGGACCAGCAGCACACTGGAGGCCAGCAGAGAGGGAACAGTGCCACCTCCTGCCCCACTGCCCTGAGCTGATGGGCCATGCCAGCCCTCTACTGCAGCCAGTCAGGCATGTAATGACTTACCAGGTTCAGATGGCACAACAGACCTGCCAAGCTTGCACAGAGCAAGGAGGAGTGGTGGGGGACACACAAAGTGAAGGGGAATGAAAAGAAACCCTTGTGTCACAGCTTCAGTCACCCTGCCGTAAAAATCACCATGCAGTCTAGTAAGAATCACCTTGGATTAACTTTTAACTTCTACCCTTCTTAGTTAGGGAATTAGTAACAAAAGCATTAAATGGATTTCCTCTATTTGATTTGCACTGTCTTAAGACTTCATCAGTTCTGAAAGGTGTTAGTATATCTGGGCATGGGCAAGGCCACACAGATATATCGCATCCCACTTGTAACAAAAATAAAAGTAATTATCCTGCTTTGCCAATTATTTGAAGACTGTTTGTTCTTTTGCCCTAAACTGCCGAAGAAACAGACTGCATCTTCACTATTTACATATAGTGCTTCTTGCATTCACAGTGATTTCTAGGAAAACAATGCTACTCTCAAGTACATTTTTTTGATGGATTTTAATTTTCCCTGAGGGCAATTTCATTCTTAGAAATGACACAATAATGCAAACGTTCTTTAGACAAGGAAAAAATATATGGGCACCCTAATAAGCTATAAGTCCTTTCCACAAGCTTCTGCTGTCTTTTTAAGACTTAAATTATCTTTTTTGCTGTGGATTGGATAATCATAGCATTCCAGATGTGGATGAAGGAACCAGATGGACAGTAGAGAAAATAAAATCCTTCACTGTCCAAAGAAGTCTATTTCAGGAAAACGCTTCTTACAAAAAGCACAGAGGCAGCAATGTACTTGGGGTATCCTGATGGGAACTCTAGCTGATGGGAACCACAACTATTTCAGATCAAGCAGCTTCAGACCAAAGTGACAGCTTGTATGGCTGGACTGTATTTAAGGGCAAATCTCAGCCTCTTGTAAGTGTACTTTGTTCACTGCAATGGCTGAAATGAAATGAAATGAGGATTCTCATTTTTTTCTAAAACACTGAGCAGATTAAATGTCCTCTGGACTTGGCAGGATAGTTAATAGAACACCCCTTTGGGAATTATCTTTTGGCAAAAAGAGAGCAGCTCTCAGGCTACTTGGGCTTCTGTCCAAGATGGGACATTCTGTACCCAGCAGGCTGCAGATGACAGCTGCATGGAACCCTCTCCATGAGCAAGCAGTGTGGGTCCCTCAGGGGTCACTACTGGGGCTGACACTGTTCAGCATTTTTTTCAGCAACGCTGATGGTGGGATGGAGTGTCCCTCATCAAGTTCACTGAAGACATCAAGCCTTGTGGTGCAGTCAACTCACCACAGGATGGGAGTGGAGGGATGGCATCCAGAAGGACCTGGATGGGCTGGAGAGGCGGGCCCATGCAAACCTATGAAGTTCAACCAAGCATAGTGCAAGGTCCCACATTTGGGCTAGGCACACCTACAGGCTAGGCAGAGAAAGGACTGAGAGCACCCCTTCCAGCAAAGATTTTGGGGTGATGGTTGGTGAACAGCTCAACATATGCTGGCAATGTGTGCTCACATCCCAGAAAACCAAGGAAATCCTGGGCTGCATCCAAAGGAACATGGCCAGCAAGTCAAGGGATGTGATCCTACCACTCTACTCTACACTTGTGAGATCCCCACCTGGAGTCCTGCATCCAGCACTGGTGTCCCCAACATAAGAAGGACATGGAACTGTTGGAGCAAGTCCAGAGGAGGCCACAACAATGATAAGAGGACTGGAGCACCTCCCCAACGAACACAGGCTGAGAGAGTTGTGTCTCTTCAGCCTGGAGAAGGTTGTACAGAGACCTCATTGCAACCTTTCAGTATCCAAGGGGGATACAGGGAAACCGGAGAGGGACTCTTTGTCAGGAATGCAGTGATAGAACAAGGGGGAATGGGTACAAACTGAAAGAGGGTAGGTTTCGATTAGATATTAGGATGAAATTCTTTACTGTGAGGGTGGTGAGACACTGGAATGGGTTGCCCAGAGAGGTTGTGGATGCCCCCAACCCTGGCAGTGTTCAAAGCCAGGCTGGGTAAGGCCTTGAGCAGCCTGGTCTAGTGGGAGGTGTCCCTGCCCATGACAGGGGAAGATGGAATGCATGATCTTTAAAGTCCCTTCCAACCCTTAACATTCTACAGTTCTATAAACCATTCATCACCCTGCCTTTAAATGAATACCATTTGCTGCTGGATCCCAAAAACTAAGTGATGCTCTTCACAGAGAGAGGAACTGTTTCACCACTTCAGTTACATGAACAGAGACTCAGAAAGACATGGGTACTGTGTCAACATCAGCTGAGAGTACAGGGATCAGAGACAGGAGCTGAATCCAGGTGTCCAACTGCTCAGTTTGTTGCTCCAAACTGCACAGTGCTTCAACAGACTCACAGCCTATTAAACAGACTCACAGACTATTAAACACAACCAAAGTTAAGGCTATTTCTAAAAGCATTATCGAGGTGAAAACAAGTCCCATCCTCAGCTGTCAAAGAGGATACACTGCACACTGCCAATGCATGTTTCACCGCAGGTGATGGGCTGGATCACTGTGTCACCTGAAGGACCAGAATGCTTCACAAGTTCACTGGGGATATCCCTGCTCTCAGAAATAGCCAGTGTTCAGGGAGATTGTTTTCCAGCTTCCAGCACAGGGATGCCCCACATCTGACACCAAAGGACAGCTGGGACATGCCAAGAGTTCAAGGAGGGCAAGGCGCCCTAGGTGACAGATTTTATGACTTATTGTCACTGACAATGCCTATCAAGGGGGCCCTCAAACTCTTCACAAAGGGAGACTGTAACTTGCAAAAGTCAAAGCAAAAAGTTAATCAGCTGGTACATACCACAGAAAAACTCTAACTCCTTTCATCCTCTCAGCAAGGCTCTGCTTTTGACCTGCTTTTTTCCTCATTTTTTTTTCTATTTCCATTCACCCTTCTTCAAAAGGACTATCAACAAAGGTATTTCATCTATCTGCAGGCACAACTTCAGTACCTGCACCAACTGTCTCTGTTGCTATAGAGTCAGTGTCAGCATGCAGCTTAACCCTGAAACCACTTGCAGAACACTTGCAGCTCAGGTGGGCTGGTGGGGAAGGCAGCCTTTGGGAAAGTGGACATGCTGAGGTGAGGAACTGCTGCAGGGAGAGGGGTTAGAGGGTACCACAGAACTTCATTCTGAATCCAATAGATTCAAAAGATGGGAAGAGAGAGGGGAAGACAGTAAAACAGAAATGGGAAGATCCCATGTTACAAAACAATTTCCCTCTGTTCTGCATGGACATTTAGGTCTCTGCGTCTTTGAAAGACTGTCTGATAAAAGGGATGCCAGCAAAAACCCGTTTTAGCTGCATTACTTACTATGCTTCCAGCTCAGCACTACATACTGAAATGGCCAACACACACAAAGATCGACCTCAGTGTGAACAGCTGTCTTTAGTGCTGCATCAGCACAGCCCATCACAGGCAAGTTACTTGCCACAGGGCATAACAGGGAACACCCAATCCAAGCACAAGTCAAATGGTATTTCAATTCAATGCTTTTGATTAGCTTTCTTCCAATTGTTATCATTTTTTCACATTTCCCTTTATAATTCTGATAAAAATTCTTCTGCCTATGAGCTCAATACTTTCAGACGTTGTAGTAAAAACACAAAAAAATATTGAGAGATCCCTCAAAAATCCCCTTGAAAAACTTACCTCTCTTCTGAGTGGCTTCAGCTAAATTGGAATATTTATATGAAACAAAAGAATGAAAAGAAACCAGAACATCCTCAAGAATCAATGCAACACAAAACACAAGGTGCAGGAAGGACCCACATTAGCAGAAACCCAAAATCTTTTAAAAAAACTCACAAACCAAGCTTGATATACAAGCTTCAAGCATTTCTGTGTTATGTGGGATATTCTTCATAAGAGACAGATAGTGCCCTCCTGCCAGAGAAAACATGTGAACAGTTGGAGAAATTAAAAAAAAAGATCACTTATCCCATTACTCACCTTGATGTTCATTTTTAGTAAGTTCAGTTAATAATTCTCTCATTGACAGCCTTGTTTCCTTTTCCCTGGTCATCTCCTGAGATCAGCACCTCTCAGTAGTTCCAGCTCTTGGGGAACAAAACTGCAACTCTGAGACCTTCCTTTAACTGCTCTTCTTGAGCAACTAAACTTTTTATCTAATAATAAAAATAAATTTGAGTTCAACTTCCCACAGCATTCAGTGATGTTACTAAAGCTCTGTTTCAAAAAAGCCCCAAATCATCAGCATATTGCATAAAAAATAACAACAATTAAAGACAGCATCATTTTAAACTGTGGTCAGGAACAAGAAGCAAAACTCCGAATTTATAAGGAAACAAAAAAATTTCATTCCAAGATTTATAAGGATTCTCTTGTCTCTTTCATGAAGACTGTATCAGATTTGACAGAGAACGACAGAACAAATTATTGATGGGGTGAGGCATTGCAGATTGAATCAAAGAGTTCAAATAGACAGTGCTCACAGTACTGTCACTGGAAAAAAGGAAGTGAAAATCTCTTTGCCTCAATCACAGCTCCTTTGTCCACCTGCATAAAACTCCCAGACAGGGTCTGGAAGCCTACTGCTCCAAGTCCTGATGAGCATTCATGGCTCTCAGTAGGTAACTGGCACAAGGAGATGTAACAACGATAGAGCAAGGGGTCATAGGACTGAGCTCCTCTAATGACAGCCTGCGTGGAAGGGGAAGTCAAACACAAAATGTGGTTGCTCTGGGGCTCACCTGGGATACACAGAATTGGCTCAAATGAGATAGCAAAGCCACGGCAAGAAGTTTTTTGTAAAATATCCTTCATGCTACACTAATACAAGTAGTCACAGATGGATTTATCTTTACAACTTCAGAAAGTAGCAAGTAATCATTTTATTCACTGAATAACTCATTTCTGATGATACTTAAAGAGATATGAGTCTCAGTAGCACCAAACTTTTTTTGAAAAAACGGTACTATTTTATTAATAGTCCTTTTACTTCTTACAGATTTGTTTTAAATTAAACAATAAAACACAAAACAGGAAGATGAAATTGTGCTAGTGTGGTTCAAATATAAATTATTTTTTCATTTAAATGTTTTAGAAGTATCCAGAAAATGCACAAAACAAAGTAAAAATTTCAGGTCAAGTGAGGATAACTTTATTCTTCTTGCTGATAAACAAGCCTTTGCACATATTGCCTCAGAATGTATTTTATCTTCTTAACACAAACAGCTTTGATATGTGAATTAAAGACAAAAATCATTGCTTGCTAATCTCTTGATTGTTTTCAACTGAGACAAACTAAAAACTGTGACGGGCATTTTCAAACACTACCATTTCCTTGTAGAAAACATATCAATTTCAAATCTCAAAATGTTCCTAAAGTTGCATTGAAGCAGGGGATATTTGATAAAGCTTGTTAGAGACCACATTTTGAAGAAAAAAAATTGTTTTGGAGTACAGATGCGCACACAAATAATGTCACGGTAATGACTCAAAAGCAAGGCTACTTCAAACAAGCCAAATTATTCTTCAAGAAAATAAGAAGTTTATCAATCAGATTTTCTCTTGCTAATCAAGTCATTTGCTGTTCTCAATGCCATTAACAGATCAATTTAGTTCAGCAGCGGAGCTAAATAAATCTGAATTAAATATTTTTGTGAGTTCAAATCACCTTGAATGCTTGTTCTACTCCAGACTTGAAACATGGCAGATAGCTTAAAAAAATAAACTTCATTGATGTTAAGAAAGCATGTCAAGGATTTCAGGTTTTAAGGAAATGACAGCTCCCTCTGTTATAGTCCAAGAGCCATAAGACTGGTACAAGTGTGATGCTAACCATGTCCTTTCTGACACCACATGTAATGTTGACCTCCTGCAACCTCAAGGCTTCTGGCTGGAGATGGGGGTCAGGAAATGAGAATTTCTTTGTAACAGACTACCCATGATAACAAGACAGCATGAAGCCCAGCATCCATGTCTCACTGAGACAAACCAGTTCACCAGCCTGCAGCTGGAGACTGAGGTGAGCTGGTTGCTTTTGCTGACCTCAGACATACAAACTGCTCTGAGCACCATCAGCAGCTGCTGTGCTCAATCCTTCATCAGTGGGGGCCACCATGGCACATTCACATCCAGGACACAGGAAAAAGAATAGGAGAGGCTTGACTTGTGCTCCTCTGGAAGGCAAAGAATGTGAATGAAATGTGATGATACCTGCTACACCTGGTTAGGAGCTGCTTGACTTTGCACCAGCTTTTATAACATGTTTTACCCCTGCACTCCTGGACCATATCCACCATCCAAAGAGCTGAATCTCTCCGGATTTTTTTCCTCCACTGTCTTTTTCCAGAAGTTGACTGTACTGTCAGAGCACCTCACATCAAACAACATCAGACAGGTTCAGACTATAAAAATGCAGACAAGTGGTGCAACATCTGGAGGCAGAGAACAGCTGAAATTGCTCTAGGGAGTACTTTCTGGAGAAATACAATCTGATCAGTGAAACCATAGAAAACAAAAGCAGAAAGGATCCTGGCAGAAAGAGAACCAGCCTGGCTCTGAGAAGAGGCCAAGCAGCATGAACTGACCACCTGATGGAGCAGAAAGAAACCCAAAGAGAGGAATAACAAGAGCTTTACTTTTGTAGTCACGGTGGTGACTGTGGCCAGCACAGTACCTCAAATCACAAGCACAGCATTGTGTACCACTCTCCTCCTACCACACCACGTGGACATGAGATGGGGCTCATTTTAATGCTGCCCTTTGATATCAGTAAGAAAATTCAACACTTCTACAAAGTGAGAAACGTTTCCTGACAGAATAAATGATTGAATAAACCAAGACAGGCAGCATATAGGTGAAGTCATTTTATTGTAGAACATTGCCTGCCTGGAAAACTGTGCAACTGGAATTTTTAATTATAAATTCAATGTCAGTATAGAAAATAACAAGAATCAGAATTTCCAGTTCACTGTTTCAGAGCCCTCAGAATCCTCTAGTTTTAGTCAACATAGAAAGTGTGAGCTCTTTCTTGCTGTGTTACAGGAAATCAATGAATGCAGTTCTGAACCCTTTACTGTACACTGTAAGAATCTAAGTAGAAAGTAAAACTAAACAGAAAAAAAGCCAAATAAGTAACCACACCAATGGTAGCCTGCAACAACTCTGAGCTAAGCAAAGATCTTCTTCCTGCAAAGGAAATAATTTTTTCCTTTATTAGTAGTCCTCTTATTAAAAAATAATTGTCTCAGTTTATTAGTGAGTGAGGATGCTGAGAAAGCCTTAACTTATTTTACCTACACTCTATATTTCTCATATATTCACTTCTGAATCCTAATATTGGCTGAAGAAAACACAGTTAGTATAAAATTCAAATATATTTCTTTGTAATTACACAGGCTATAAAATCCATTGCTTTCACGCCCACTTTTTACACATGCACAAGTGAAGTGCATCACTGCATCTTCCTTACAGTTTTTTTTTCCTTAGTTACAGTTGTGGTATTGCTGGAGAAGCTACAAAAGCTGAATTTTTCACTAAATTGTGCAACAATTCTCATTTCTTCTGGAAAAAAAGCTCTATAGTTTTAGTGCAGCTATAAGAATTATTATGCAAATCCCTCAACTCTGCATGGTTACCCAGCCCTAGAACTCATTACAGATTCATTAGAAGCACAGTTGCTTCATCTCCTCTTTAGAT